>UCOK01018853.1:10933-22737 GCA_900474325.1 Synergus umbraculus | reverse complement strand
TATCTACCCTCTACCTCACTGTACTCTAGTTTTAATTTGGAGACTCAGATTTTTCTTGGCTTTCGACTTGGAAGGTTGTTCTCTCCCAAGTTCGGCGAAAGCTCAAGTACGGTACTATTTGAATGTTCAAATCAGTAGACTTGTTTTTTTAAGAACGTGCATCTCACTTGTAAAATTAATCGGTGTGTTCTTGTTTTGAATATAAATTAAAATTTATCGAGTCTTGTGTGTTTTTCTTTCTTTCCTTAGGATAGTTGGATTTTCAAATCCTTAAAGTGACGTTACCTGCAGATTCAGATTCAGTGAGCAGATTCAACACAAACAATTTCAATCAATTTGAAATTTCGCGCCCTTTCTTATTAAGGCGCGTCACAATAGTTGGGCCTCCTCTGGGCATGTTTACTCTCAGTTTCTCTCTATTATTACATATTACGAATAACGGTCGAAAATCTCTATTAATATTTTACCAGATAA
Source organism: Synergus umbraculus (assembly GCA_900474325.1). Lineage (NCBI taxonomy): Eukaryota > Metazoa > Arthropoda > Insecta > Hymenoptera > Cynipidae > Synergus > Synergus umbraculus. Next base: position 22,263 of record UCOK01018853.1, on the reverse strand, counting down.
TTATTTTAAGTTTGAATATTTATATAACAAATTTTTTATTGCAGACAACTTCTTTCACTCTTGTAATGACAAAACATGTCTGAAATGATTCAAAAGCATAAAAGGTCTATAAAATATTTGTACATTTTTTTATTAATGGAATAATTGTTATATTCATAGCAAAGCTATTATTTCTTCTTCTTAAAATTGTTATTTATTTTTTTTATGTATAAGTAGAGTACAAATGTTAAAATGTTAAAATGTTAAAAATCATTTTAAATACTGTAAACTGGTTCTCCTTAAATTAATTAAATTTACAGATAATTGTAAAATCACGAACTGTATACTATGTTACAAGATAATGTAAAAAAGTTACAAAACTTACTAAAAATCTTTATCATAATAATAATGATAATCCTTTAAGGATGATTGAAGCAAGACCTAAATTCAAAATAGAATTGTTCAATTTTACTCAACAAGTGCCAGAATTAAATCTTTTTATAAAAAATGAAATTATTCCATTTTTCACTCCGAATACAGTTCTATTTAAAAAAAATGAGTAGAATCTTAATTCTCATACTTATTTAGTGTAATGAGGCTATTTAATTTACAGATTAGGGCCTGCTTTCATCAGCCTTAAATATTAATTTATCGATTTCATGTGTAAATAGTGAAGAACTGTAAAGATGTCCTCGTCAAATAATTTCATATTACATGTTTCATAGCGGAATTAGACTTCCAATTTGTCCAAAAGTAATAGAACTTTTCACAAGTCAATATGATTATATAAAAAATCAATATTATTATTATATATAAAAATAATAATTGGCGATTGAATGTATTCTGCGAAAACTGAACTTCTTCATTTAATTTTCACATTTTTTGACCAATGGAAATTCGTTGACAGTTTTCAGCAATGCAGAAAACTCACTCATGCTATTTATTTTCATATATTTCGAAAGTGGCATCAGTTCATCATCAAAGTAAATATCAATGTGAAATCAGGATATACAGCAATTCTCCTTCTTACAGTGTAATCAGCTTCAAGCTTCTGCAAACCGAATATCATATCCTTTATTATAGAGCGATTCCACATGTCACAAGGCGATCAAAATTGTTTTGCAATTCACTGAAAGAAAATTTTTCGGTACATTTACTTCCAATTTTTCGTTTCAAGTCTGTAACCATTTTTGTAACAAAATATTCATCGAATTTACCTTATTTTTTAAATGATTCAATGTACAAAGTAACATGTGTCTACAAGTGTGCATTATAGTATATTATTATTAAATCATAATGATCATAAAAAATAAAAATGTTAAATAGAATAATATCCTTAAACAAAATTCTTATTGAAATTAACTTATCCTTTATATATAAATATATATATAAATTTATATATAAATTTATATATAAATTACTTATCCTTATGTAGTTTGTTCACAAATTATATATGGTAATTTTATGATATTTACCTTTTCTACGTCCTTTTCGGTTATTTGGTGCCATATTCCTTCACTTTTTAACTCAAAAACAATTAAGTGGAAATATATTATGTTTATTTCCAACCTTTCCCTCGATTTTCAACACAAATGACAAATACCAAACATAACCACAAAATGCTTTAAAATATATAGCATAGAGGGGGAATATCATGTGACAAGAAAACATCAACGCGCATGACAAAAATGTAGTTAACGTTCATTATTTTATATAGACCGGTCATAATTCTGGAGTAGGAGCTGTCCTACCCCCACTTCAAGAGATACTACTCGTCTATAAAAAGGTTATTCTTCGTTGTACATTGCGTGATACGCATACTCAGCATGCTCCGATATCTTTGCGCATGCTCCGACCCGTACTTCACATAACAAGCAATATCGGCGCTCATTGCAAAAGTCACGTTCAATTTGCATCAGAGAATCTCATATCCATTGTATACATATATGGGGCATTATTCTTCAAGTGTACCACCCTCAGAATTGGACTTTGTCTGATTGAACTCAAACTTGGGTAAAGTATAGTTCTGCTAGGTACAACTTTGGAGGAAAAAGATTTTTTCGATTGGATAAAAATTGACCGAGATAGGGGAGGGGGAATTTTTCGAATTTTGTACGGTTTCGGGCTATTTCGAAGGTATTAAGCTCCTTTCCTATAGAATATACAAAATTTTGTCCCAGATGTTTTTGATAGCTTTTTTCCTGGTCTATCGAATGGTTATAACCATTTTTTTTTAAATTGAAAATTTGACCGATTTTGTTGAAAATCAAAATAGTTTTGACTTTTGCAGAAAAAAGGCATGTTTTTTTTCAGTTCGTCGCTGGCGATCGGATCGACTGTCTCTATCCTACAGGAATGGGTCATGCAGCTTGACGACCATAGTATCTCCTGTAACGTGGTGGATTTTCACCACATTATCAATCCTTTTCCCAGATTAATTTTACTCGGGAAATCTAAACAGAACAGTCAGTAGGACCTCCACCAGCTGTAAGAGTATGAATGTAGCGTGAATGTGTGAGAAGTTAAGAAATTACAGATATTGTAAATTAGAATAAGCTTTAGATTAAGAAATGTTTTTGCCGTTTTCAGCTTACCTTGTTTCCCGAGAACACAATTTAAAATACTTTTAGCCAACAAATCGTTATAATAAGGCTATTTACCGTCTGGGATGCGTCATGTCGTGTATATTTTACAAATTCCGTCATCCTCCAACAATGTAAATACTGTAAATCAAATAAATTGTGCAAAGCTTACACTGCTCTATACATTGTTGTGAAAAGACACACGAGCTGTCAAAATACGTGGACGCAGCCATCATGGTTAGCGCTAGTTCCACTTTCAGCCAGAAGAGAGCAGCAGCTCTTGGACATAGGTTCTTACGTAAAAGCGACTGCGCGCTCAGACGGGAAGCCTAGTGAACTTTCAGTTCCGTGCTGGTTGTTCGCTAATGAACATTTAGAGTTATGTTAAGTTAAAGTTTTTGTGAAAAATAATCAAAAGGACTAAGCCATTCCTGTTTCCTGCCAGGAATTATTACTTAAAAGTTTTCTTTGGGTCTACAGGAAGTAAGGTAGGCGAAAGCTTTGCATTTTCTCCCGATAAATGTGTCTCGATTAGAGTCTTTCAGTTCTGTATGTTACGTAACCGTTAGTCAACGCCTAAACATGGCATTTCACGACAATTTCAGTTACTAGCAGTTGAGTTTGTTTAGAGAATTGAATTTAGAGTTTTACTTTGAGTTATCTAGGTTAATCCTAGTTGGATATTTGTTTGAATTTTTATGATTTAAAGAATCTTGAGTAAGTTATGTTGGGTCAACATCCATGTCATGGCTTCAGCAATTTTGCAGAATTTGCGTGAACTCTCTTACGTAACGATAAGATAAAATTTGATTACCATCAAAATATGTTCTTTCTTTTGAATTAGGAGATTTACAGAAAATCTTGGCAAACTATTATAAAAATCTGTAATTCGAAATTATTATCATTACTGATGCATAACTATGCGTAAAATTCTCTTGTTCACTTGAACATTATTATAACTGCCGTTTCATGTAATTCGTATAATTTCATCTGTATAAAATTTTCATCTCATCCATTCTTATGAATAAACTATGTTCTCTGTTCTTTTTCTAAATCATTTTTGGTTCCCTCTCCTATTCAGTTAGTGGGGAAAGAATTTATATTTTACTTTTTAGAATTTTTTTTTGGAGTAAGCTTAGATTTGAGTGGTGTTTCTCAACACCTGGCGCCCTTGGTTAAAACTATTAGTTAAATAAATCATGTTGGGTTAGCATTTTAATATCACTCAGAGGCTTAGCATCCCTTAAGCTGAGACTGTTATTATACTCCCTATGATCCCCTCCCTCACCACTTATCCCCTTGCCAACATGCTGCAGAATCTCGTACTGTCAAGAGATTCACATGTTGCCTAACATCAAAATAAAAGCCACGTGCTCTAACGACGCTTGTTCAAGACTAACTAATCTTAATTATATTCATTAATTAGTTAAAATAACATAACTAAGGAATAAGTTAATAAATATTGGAATAATCCAATTGAAACCCTACGTCCTGAAATCTAAAATTTCAGAGCCAAATTTTATCAGAGTTTAAAAAAGTTCTCTTAAGGCTGTTACAGGAAAGTAAAAAAAAAATGGTGAAATTCGAGAGTAAAATCTAACCTGCAGGTCTGGTGTCCTTTTGACGCCATCATGTCGGGGTCAAGGTCAAATGAAGGTCAAACCCCTTAATTTGCAAAAAATAATTGTACGTAAATATGCACTAAATTCGGGGCAAATGATGTCCCTTTAGCTCGTGCGCCGGAACTGGCGCAGCATACGTACGGTAAAAGGGCGTTTGCTATACCAAGAAGAGACATATACTGCCCCTTCGCGAGGTACAAGACTTGCCTCGTGTTTTGGCGCTAGTGTTGTCTCTTAAGTATAAACGGTGAGCCGAAATTTTTTCAGTGTAATATCTGCAACCAGGGTAAGCCTGTATCACAGAAATTTTACTATTATTTTAAAATAAAAGTTTGTTTATCAATCCCTTTATTTCTTGAATTCACCAGTCTCCTCATTTTCCCATAATTAAAGCTTATAATAACAAGCAGAAGGAAATGACAACAACGCTCAGTTCGAGAGTAAGGAGTACAGACCCATATAAAAATAAACAAACCCCATTCGGGTTTGACAGTATGCGAAGGTCTCCCACTTAAGGAAAAATTCAAAATTTAAATTTCTAAAATATTGGAAGCCTGACAAGAGATTTATATTTAATTACAATTTCCATATGTAACATGATTTCTTTTACTTTACTAGTATAATGTTCGCAACATATAATATAAGTATATTCAAGTATCAATGGGCCTGAGGAATTGGAAAGTGTAAAAATGACTGTTTTTAATTTTTCACATTAAGATCCCACAAATATAAAAATCTTAAAAAATTCACTATAATAGCACTATAGATGATTAAACTATGACAAAAATCTAAAATATTACGTTAGTTTTATCATTCACACTAAGAATGATTGAAAGAAATTCAATGAATTTTTTTTAGATGTATTTTAACGACAAATATACAGGAAAAAAAATGAAAATAAATGTTACTCCTTAAACTCATCCAATCTAGCGATTAGCGGTTTGAAATTTTGTGACAAAATTTTTTGAATGTATACTTTCAAATGGCAGACTCAATATTGGATTACCTTTGGGGCCATTTTTCATGATTATCCGCGACTAAATTCTTTGTAAACATAATTACTTACCACCATTATTGTGAGATATATCGTCATTAATCTCATGAACTGGTAGGACAAATGCTGTCATTACAGCAGCGAGGAACAATGCTGACCCTAAAACTGCAAACGGAGTAGTATATCCACCAATCTGGAAACGAACAGCATTACAGATAATTTAAGGACGATGGACTTAGGAGGAAAAATTGCCACTTTTTTGCAACGTCGCAATTTTGCCGTGCATTTTCACATCAATTCCATTCGACCGCATTTGCGGAGCAAATCGGATCGAAATGAAATTTCTTTGGGCCTCAAAAAACTCTAATGTGGCAGGACTATGTGTATAGGCTTACTTTTTCGAAAGAAGGGGGAAAACATTTTTAATATAAGTTTTTAATATAAGTGACAGAAGACCTACCTGTCTTATAAAATCCTCTTTTTTTATAAATATCCGCACTCGATTTGCACTCGCGATTTTTGTACAAGTTTTTATTGCCACGAGGGTCTTTATTTGTCACTTTATATCACTCACCAACGCGAGAAACAGTGAAAATCCGAAAAAAACACTATTATGAATCCGACACGAAAAGAGGACGCGCGAAGAAGTTGTTATGCATGGACTATACACGCTGTGCACCCGAGGTGCACCCAGTCGGCAAATATGAACGCGCCTTAGTGATTTAGCAGAGCAGACGCCAAGTAGTAAACGACAGACGACAGCATGGTACATATAGTCCATGCATAACAACTTCTTCGCGCGTCCTCTTTTCGTGTCGGATTCATAATAGTGTTTTTTTCGGATTTTCACTGTTTCTCGCGTTGGTGAGTGATATAAAGTGACAAATAAAGACCCTCGTGGCAATAAAAACTTGTACAAAAATCGCGAGTGCAAATCGAGTGCAGATATTTATAAAAAAAGAGGATTTTATAAGACAGGTAGGTCTTCTGTCACTTATATTAAAAACTTATATTAAAAATGTTTTCCCCCTTCTTTCGAAAAAGTAAGCCTATACACATAGTCCTGCCACATTAGAGTTTTTTGAGGCCCAAAGAAATTTCATTTCGATCCGATTTGCTCCGCAAATGCGGTCGAATGGAATTGATGTGCAAATGCACGGCAAAATTGCGACGTTGACACATAGTGCCTTGTAAGTCCATCGCCCTTAAATAAACGTCGAAATTATTTTCATTCAGTAAATCATAGATGTCTAGTGGGTTACGCAATTTAGAGGATGTCTTTAAATCATATGATGTCGTAACTAGGTATGTATGAATCTTGAAATATTATTTTTGAAACCGGAAGCGATTCTAAAAATCCAACTGAAAAAGTTTACGTGAAAAGGCCATAGCAGGATAAGCATGGGGGGCCTGCTCCAGACGGATTTGATCAAAATTACGGGGGTAAGTTGCTTACATAGTTTGAATAATTTACCCCAAATATTATTATTCGTGCCGAAGGTTTTTTCAAATTATTGAATTTTTAAATTTTTATGTACATTTAAAATTTTTACAAAATTGATTTTTCGACTATAACTTCTGAAAGAATTAAAATTCAAAGCTTATGTAAAGGAAAGAAAGATTCCTTGCGTCGAGACGAATCGATTCACATATATGATTCCGTGCAGAAATAGCCCGGTTTGACCCGGCCAGAAGAAGGTTTTTGGCCGGAATCCGACCGGGTCAAATTTTGTTAGTAGCCCGGCTGGGATCGGACCGGATTTCTCCGGTCCGATACGTGTAAGAGAAATTTTTTTTTAAAAACATTTTTAAAAACATTTTTAAAACATTGTCAAAAAGAGACTGGTTTTCGGCCAGGTTACCCTCTTTGTATCCGGGACTCAACCGGGAAACCCGGCCGGAACCCAACCAGCGCAGCGTGACGAAACCGACCAGGATCCGACAGGTACCCCGGCCGGATACCGGATTCAAGCAGGGAAACCCGACGTACAAATAATTTGAATTCTAAAATACATAAAATAAATTTCTTCACTAAGTGTTTGAACCGTTTCTGGCGAAACCACTCGAAACAAAACAAATTAATCAATTGGCAGCTTGATGCACCCCTCCGGGCATCCGTACCTACTATCAATTTAAATTACTAAAAGTGAGGGTTCGTAACAGTAATACTCTAAAAGTCGAACAATTTATCCTTATGACTTTTTCCGATGAAAAAATATTGTCAGACTTATTTTAATTTTAATCGTAAAAAGTAGGTATTGTTAAAAAAAATTAAATTTTCCCTGCCAATAAATGTGAAATAGGAAAAAATGTTTCAAAACTAATGTGGTGCCTAATGGAGCTCGATGATCAAATACTCCAGAACGCAAAGCGCTACGAACAAATCGCTCATCGTGGCTGCGCTCAAACTTGTTAACTATTTATTTGCATTGATTATATGGTAAAAGGAGCAGAGCGCAAAGCACGAGGTTTATATGAAATTTAAATCAAATATCGAGCGCGAACCGCGAGTGTCATGATGAGAACTTATTCCAAGTTAAATTAGATCTATGTTTCATGTAAAACTAATGTAATAAAAATAACAGTACAGCGCAGCGATAAAGATTTGTAAGTGAGAAAAAGCGCTCGAAACGCGACGTGTAATGAGAATGTGCTCGCGAATGAAGATAGTCGGTCATTATACACTGAAAAAAGAGTCAAGCAGCATTTGCAGGACATCCTGCAGATGCTCCCGGACGATTCCGGTAGTGAGTGTCAAGCAGGATTTACCAAACTATAGTGTTTACTTACTTTCAAATCTATCAGTAAATAAGGCTTATAGATTCTACGTTTCTAATTTATAATCACTTTTTTAATACTCTTAATGAAAAAGAAAACATTCTTAACGATGTTAAACGAAAATACAAAATCTGAAAGCGTGATGACACATCAAAAATATGAGCGTCATAAATGTGCGTACGGTAAAAGTAACCAAGTCAAGCAGAAACTGCCGTAAAGGTCTCTCCACAATCCACAAAACGCCTGTGGCTGCTTCAGCTGCAGTTTCTATGCACGGTGCGCGCGCAACGTATTACCAACTACTTTTTTGCTAAAGTGAGGCTATGTGCACATTTATATCGTAGAGGGAAGATAGGTATAGAGGCGACATTGCAGCGGAAATCTTGAGGCAAATTTATGAGAGCGAGACGTGAGGGGAAGGTTTAATTATTCTGCCAACAGCGTGATGGCGCTGTTCTAATATGAATTTTTAAGAGCGACCTCACGCTTTGGGCAGAACAACAAAACCTACCCCCACCGACCCCATCCCTATAACTCACATATGGGAGATAATCCCTTAGTTTGGTCCCATTTATTTTTCCACAGACTTGGTGACGCTGCCTACGTCATTTAATTAGGGTAAATCTCCAAATTTTGTTTCCAACCTGTCGCACGCTCCAATATTGTGCTTGGCTTGGGTGAACGCTTGGTTTAATTATTATTATTAATAATAATAGAACTTCCAGTGGGAATGAATAGTTCAATAATTATAATAAACAATAATTAATCGAATAATTATTAAATGTTAAGTAGGAAAGTTAATCATTAATCTCTTATTCTAATTTTATAACAATTAGGAAAAATATATGTTAAAAATTTCGTTTCATGGACTTAAGAATGAATAGATCTTACAAAATATTTAGCATTAATTAGTAATGTAAAAACTGGAAAAGAGGAGCATAGACGGAAGCGTCCGTCGAGCGTTGGAGGCAGAAGGCAAGCCAAGCTTTACGATGATTCTCTGGCACAGAGGATAAAAGGAGGCACTGTGGCCCTAACTGCACACTCCGGGCTCCGGCCCCAGTCGAGCAACACGTCTCTCTTCAATCTCGGGCCTCCACCGAGCTACACCAACCTTGACCGCCTGACCAAAAAAAAAACGGCAGTCAGTTCTGGACCTTCGAAGGACACTTCAGTACCAGACTTCAACACGAGCCTTTGCTACTAGGCTCCCTCAGTAGGCGGACTCTGACTCACACCTACAACGAACTTCAAACTTGGGACTCGAGTCTCGACCAAGGACCAGTGCCCTGTACTGTCTGACCGTCCACCAGCAACAACCTGTCTCTCTCTTGCCTCTGCCATCCAGCCTACACGCTCCTTCGATCCAGTTCAGAGATCAGAACCAAATAAAACGGTATTATCTACACGAGTAACTTTTCCTATTCTTCTTCAAATCTCTCAATCAGTTCTTTTCAGAACTACATAAACTCTGGGTTCCTCATAGGAACCAATTACATTCCATCAGCTCTTTACCCCTTTACGGAGTAAGGGGATCGTATCAAACCATAGCAATATGTGTATTGTCGTGAACTCTACACTGTTTTCAGAGACATCCATATTTTTATTTATATTGTTATGAATATTATAGTTAAATTAAAATATTACTATAAAAAATTGTACCTTTTTAGCTATATTGTAAGACTGTAAAGTATGAATTTCAAAAAAGTGCTCTATATATTTTAAATATGAGACTCAACAATGCATTTGGTATACGTGGACATGCTTCAAACCCGTTTTTTGGGTATAAAATGGTGTTTTATTTTGATTTTTGATCACATAATCTGAAGTTTACTTGGGAACACATTATAAGGCATTAAAATGAAGATCTTCACCAAGTTTTATAATTTTTCTACGAATAGTTTTACTAATATATCCTTTGGACATAAAAGTGCCCTGTTTGTGGAGAATCACCCATATAAAAAGTATGCTTACGGTATATGCTTGACAGTGTAAGTAGCATGGATAGGGTGACCAGACGTCCTGATTAATCAGGACATGTCCTGATTTCAGGTCCTGAAAAAGATGTCCTGACTGTTTTTTATTTTGTCCTGATTTTCTGGAAGCTGGCCTTCGACAATTTTTTTTCTCTCTCGACAATTCTCTTACTGTGATCTGTAGTTCGGTTTTCCAAAAGTGCCAAATGGTGGTCGTAATTTCGTACAGATGGCACAAAAACCGCAAAGCTGCTGAAGATTACCTCGAAAAATAGACATAATCATTGCAAGAATTCTAAGTGTTTGAATGGCTCAGGTTTGAGAAAAATTCTGAGATTCAATATAATGACGTCGAAAAAACTCTGACGTACCTCCTTTCGAAAAACGTTTTGATTGACGGCTCTAAACTTTTTGATTAGTTTATTATCTTAAAAAAGTTCTTGAAGGAAAAAAAACGATGACTCAGAATTTTTCTTAAAAACCTGCGACGCAATGATGTGTTCATTTTTTAAGGCTAATCCAAATATCAGTGCCACTCAGAATTACTGAAAATTGCTCAATTCTTCTTCGCAATTCCAGCGCATAATGCGAATTGCGAAAGAGTTTTCTCCCTCATTTCCAGACAATGGACTGATGAGAGGAATAGGTTTTCTGTCGAATCCATCCCGGTAAGAAGCAGTTGATTGATACGCATAGAATTACATTAAAAAAAACTTACATTTCAATGCCTTTAAATGCGTACTAATTGCATTTTTTTCCGAAATGCCATTGAATGCGCTTTATTGGATAAAACTAGCCTCAGTTTAATGCGTTTAAATGCGCACACATGTGAAGGCATTGAACTACCTACTTGATAATGCTGTTGCAAAAAATTCAGTTAATGATTCTCCTATTTGAATTATAATTTAAAATCTCATTTATTCATGTTCTTAGTCATCATTTTTAGTTTTCTGCTGATAAATTTTATAGTTAACCTCAAAATCTGTAAGTCAAACTAAATGAATTATTCAATGTTATACTGATCATGAGATGTTATTTTTCCGCGATTAACTAATTGATTATTATTGTCAAATCTTTTGATTCTATTGAATTCCGATTTTGTTATTTAAATATATATGATTGTTTCTCATATAAATTCTGTCTCGATTTATTTCCGTAATACTAATTACCCGTGACCTTGAGAAGTTACGATGACCTGAGCTAGTAGTTGTTTTGTTTAAGATATTTCAGGACTAGGAATTCATCGTTATTTATTTATTATAAATAACTGGCGCATAACAAATTTGGATTCCTTGTGAAGATTAAGGATTGTCGAGACGTAGTTTCGCAACTCCGAGACAAGTCGCGTTACAAATTATATTAAAGACGTATATATTTTAAATTATTATTTACTAAATCA
>UCOK01018853.1:0-10913 GCA_900474325.1 Synergus umbraculus | reverse complement strand
GAAGTTACGATGACCTGAGCTAGTAGTTGTTTTGTTTAAGATATTTCAGGACTAGGAATTCATCGTTATTTATTTATTATAAATAACTGGCGCATAACAAATTTGGATTCCTTGTGAAGATTAAGGATTGTCGAGACGTAGTTTCGCAACTCCGAGACAAGTCGCGTTACAAATTATATTAAAGACGTATATATTTTAAATTATTATTTACTAAATCAGAGAGAAACTAAATAACTAACTTTATATATTATAAATTTCTCAATATTAATTCGATTTGGCTAACATTTTTTAGAAAACTTCTTTGTACTGTAAGTAACAACTTTCTCGCTTGAATTTTTTGATTGCTCAAAATTGGCTATGTTACGAGTCCATATATACTTGTTTAAATTATTTTAGAAAATTAATTTTGGCTCATAAGTAGAGCATTATAAATTATAAATTCTAATGCACTAGAGATTCAAGGTATAGGAGAGCGTGGTGAAGAGAATTTAATTTAATGATGAAACTCATAATTTTTAAGTCAATGAACTGTTAAGGGCAAATACCTAACTATGACGTAGCGAATTACCGACCAGACAATGTATTTCTTTTCCACCTTCTTATTTTTAAACTAAGTAAAAGATCTCTTTGAAAATTTGAGAAATGAAAGAAAATATATTAGCCGACCACTGTCTGGTCCCTTAGAGGTCGTATTTTACATAAAAAATATATTTTTCATAAATTTTCTATGTCCACTATAGCAGACGTAAATCATTGCAAAGTAATGGCGGGTACACATGATACAGATAGTATTATCGTATTTTAGAAGCAATTAGAAACATTTGATTCATTTTCTTTCGCCAAGAGAGTCGGAAATGCGGTATGCATGACATGTGGGTACGTGAAAATATGTTTTTCCATTCATAATAAGTAAAGAAAAGTGTTGTTTATGAATTATGAGTGATGTGAGAGAAGTGCGCTGTTTTCGAGGTAGGAAGAAGACAACAGCGCCATCTGCTTTTTGTGGAAAACTTGGTAGGTAGAACGTTGGGCAAACTAATCCGTCGGTAAAAACGGTGGATGTAAAAAAACAGGTAAGATTGGTAAAAAGATATAATATATCAATATTATCATATTATCTTTTAAATTTTTATACATCTATTTTCAATTATAATTTTATTATTAGACATATATTATTAATTATAATTGTATTATTATAATAATTTTCTGCTCGGGTGCTCGATGTGTAAATCATTGAAAAATGAAATTTCGTGATAGATTTATATTTGTTGACTTATGTTGATGGATAAAAGGCAGTATGTAAATAATTAAATATTTTATGAAATTAAACTGAAATAATGGAACTGTGAATAAAAATATTATATTTATTAAAAAACGGTCTTGCTTCCTCATAGAGAAAGCTTTTTAGTTGTTATACATTTTGCAATATTTTAAAAATGGGTTGAAATTAAACATTCGTTAGCCAGCTATTTTGGATATAAAAATTTTTAATTTTGGATCTTTTTGAAAATTTTTGAGACAACTTTTTTCTTTCAATTCACAAATATATCAGACTTATATGACATTTCAAAAAAATTAAAAAAATGAATATTACGGACATCAGCGGACATCAAAAAAAATTGGGCCCAATCTGGAAAATATGCATATTACCTCCTCCTCGTGATTCTTCACAACCCTTATTCAACCTTTTCTTCTTTTTTTACTTTTTGTAGTCTTTGGGACTATTTTCAGTCATAATTACAATATCCATTCGATATTGAAAGTAAATAGTCCCTTCGTATCAACATTCATATATTTTTCAACTAAGTTGACACAACTTATATTTCTGAGACCACCCTCATCCACCCTCTTTATTTATTTATTTCTTTTTCTTTTCGTAGTCTTTGGAACTACTTCCAGAATCTTTTTCAATAGATCTGGTTCTGAATATTTTACCAAACATTGTATTCAATATCGGTACTGAGTAATATTTGTTTGCAAAATTTATATTTTGCCCACTTTTATAATATAATATCATTGTTTGGTATATTGCATTCTCTGATGGTTTTAGATAACCTGAATCAGTCAGATGAGCGAAGAATGTTGCAGTTGAGAGAGATAAAAAGCAGTAAGCAAAAGATAAAAAAAAATAATGAAGCACACAAGCATTATCTGACCTCTTCTTAAAGGTAAACCATTCTTTCTTCTTGAGAATTACAATAAGTACACTCTCCAATTGATACTGAGAATAAATAGTCCCTTCGTATCAACATTCATGTGTTTTTCAACTAAGTTGACACAACTTATATTTCTGAGACCACCCTCATCCACCCTCTTTATTTATTTATTTCTTTTTCTTTTCGTAGTCTTTGGAACTACTTCCAGAATCTTTTTCAATAGATCTGGTTCTGAATATTTTACCAAACATTGTATTCAATATCGGTACTGAGTAATATTTGTTTGCAAAATTTATATTTTGCCCACTTTTATAATATAATATCATTGTTTGGTATATTGCATTCTCTGATGGTTTTAGATTACCTGAATCAGTCAAATATGCGAAAAATGTAGCAGCAGAGAGAGATAAAAAGCATTAAGCAAAAGATGAAAAAGAAAATGAAGCATATAAGCGATATCTGACCTCTTCATATAGGTAAACCATTCGTTTTTACAAAATCCAAGAGATAGAATATCCATTAGTTATTCTAACTATACAGTCCCTTCGTATGAATATCATGTGCTTGATAATCAATCTAATATTAGTGAGATTAGTGCACTGTATTTTTTATTTTAGGGTAGGGAACTTTTTTAATTCTTCATTTTCTATGATCCAAAGAAAATGATCTCTCATTTTTTTGGCACTCCTTGAAAACTTTACCTTGTACGGATTTTCTCCTAAGATGAGATGTGTAGCAATTGCTGCAGCATAAATTCCGCAACTGGTATTGTCAGGTTGTTTTGTTACTTTTCCAGAAACAACTTGCCCCTGTCTTAGATTTGGGTAACGTAATTTAATATAATTCTTTTCTTCTTCTTCCAAATCCTTGTACATTTTGGGACCGAGACTGTCCAATATATGTAGAAATGCTCCATCGTAGTAATAGCAGTGATAATGTGCACTCGTATTCCCACCAACAATTTGGATATCTTTGTTACCATGTAGTGGTGTTATAAATCTTGGATTTATTAAGCATTGCACACTTAGCACATCAAAAATAGAGCGGCGTCTTAACACGTAGATGAATTTTTCTAGACACAGATCGTCTAAAAATTCGTCTTTATTTTGAATTATGTGTTTAAATTCTTCAACATGTTATTGAAATCATGCTTCTCTGCATCACTTGGTGGTTGCAAGTTTGAAATATCAGCTGCTGCACGCACCCACTCTATTTTTCTCGTATTTTCTGCGTATTCTTGGACATTTTCCCTCCTTTTTTCTGGATGTACATCGACACTGTTCGAACTCTCTGTCTCGTGTTCGTTATTTTCATAAAATTCCTCTTCTTCGTAAGCGTCTTCTGCGTCTTTTCTTTGCTCTGCTTGCTTTGCTGCTTCCAATTTTCTTGTTAGGACTTCCTCCTTAGCTTTCAAAACATAGTCTGGTTCTCTTATTTCCATATTCCTCTTATAGCGACCATCAACAATTTCCGGAAGTAGATAATCCATGTAAAAATTAGTCAGCTTTAGTTCCATTTCAGACTGCCAGAAGTGGTCGTCTCTAATGACAATCACTTTTTTCATGTTTTTTGGAGACCACATGACAAAAATTCCAAACGTCCGTCTACTGTGATGAAGTTGGCCCTGTATTTGGAAATAATGACTGTGCCTTTTATTTAAAAAGTTTCGATTACGCGAATCAAACACTTGTTTAAGATGGGTATTCTTTACTATTGCCTCTTCTATTGTAAAATATTCAGCAGTTTTGGGGCACTTTATTTCTACAACACCACCGGCAATAGTTTCATACAAATATTCCGTACATTCGAGATTCATTATCATACGTCTATCTATGTTGTTCAGTTCTGAAAGATTTGCATCTTTGGAATGGAATACGAGAATCAATAATTAATCCGCTCGATTGTATGTCTTTGCCCAATACTATCGCCAATTCTTGTCGAGCAATTATCTCATTATCTTTTCCATACTGTATAGCATCTCGACCTTTACCGCGTGTTGGGGTTTCTGTATACAATAGTGTCTTCACTAGACTTGCACATGTTGTTTCACGCTTTAAACATACCTTTCCGTAGTTTGACGCCGTTAGCATCATTTCTCGAAGGCTTCCCCATTCACCGCAGTCTGCTTGGGATGTTGTACTATCAAAAATCTCATCCCTTCTCTCTTGATTTTCCAGTAACTTGTCGAAGTGAGCTTTTTCAAAGGTTTCATATAAGTTACTAGGTAAATCAGGTTTTTCTGCAGTTGGACCGTAATCTTCATCGGTATTTTTGCTACATCTTTCTCTTGTGTAATTCTTACCATTACACTGTCTCCTTCTTTCCAGCTGCAATTTTCTTCGAGATTCCATTTCTGTGACCTCGAATGGTACTTTTTTATTTAATCCCTTGAACATTTCAGAGAGTGACGCTTGTGTATTATACTGCAACGCAGCAAGACGACATCGCCCATCGTACCCTCCTGTCATTGTATAATTGATTCTTTTCCCACTTATTTTTTTACAAATTATGTTATTGTAACTTTCAGCTGGATTATTTGTTACATTGCGCAATAGACTTTCAGCATTGGCACTCAAATCTTTCACTACTTTCATAACTTTGGAATATATGCCGGTTGTTATAAAAAGGGGCACATAGTTTACTTCATCTTCATCAATAGTGTGTTCAGCACATGGCCAAACTAGTTGTGAACATGCTTTGTGTTCACCAAATATGTGACTTGGCACATTCCATATGTCTTTTATGAGCAAAGAAATCCTTTCTTCTACCGGCAAATGAGTATCCTCATTTCTTCTTTCTACTGCTGCTTGCACCTCAAAACGAAATTTTAATGCATTGTTTTTCAAAATCTTACGTGCATCTAAACAGCCATCTCCTGCTATTTCGTTCTCGCCCCTTGTATTGGCAATGTCTTCTAACTTTTTAACAAAGTTCTTGAGAAGATGATTGCTGCATTCAATTTTTTTAACCCTTATACCGTACTCTCTATAAATATCCTGTATTAAAAGATTTTTTAATACACTGCTATCACCGTCGGCAATTAAATATCGGTAAATCATAGGTTTTTCTCTCTTTAAACTATTATTGAAAGCTTCTACAATAGCATCACTTTCCATGCCACCTGAACTTGCATTTCTATCATAATTTTTGAAACAATTATGTGGTCTAGGTTCTCTGCCTTCTCGTTCTGCTTTATCGCACTTGGAGCATGCCTTACATCTAACAACCACGTCTATGACATCGCCTGTTTCAAACCCTATGACAACAGCACACCCACCTAAGGAATTAAAAGCTCTTCCAAATGTGCGTTTTGCCCATGAGTCGTCAGTTATAACTGTTATGTAAGGTACACCTTTAATAACATGCCCCTTTTTTACTGCAATTTCTATTTCTTTCTCTCTAGATTTTTGCATACATGCTTCCGATATATCCATAGCAGCTAATACAATTTCTTCTTGGTGACGCCTAAACGTATCTGACTTCATGCATGGAATACCTATTGCCGATAGGACTTGTTCCAGTGTTGAATATCCAATGCCTGCTGCCATGCAACCGAGTACCGTTGATCGATTAATATCTAAACTATTGGCATCGTCTGGGTGAGAGTTAATAATCATTATTTCTCGGCATTCATCGCACTGAAGATACACTTTCGTCTGTAAACCCTTCAAAACAATGCCATGTTCCACGTACACATTCCGGTTTGTGGTTGTTTTCTTTAAGGGCTTTTCGCAGAGTTTCTTCAAGCACATATTCCATGTGACAAAAACGGTTTCCAATAATGTAAGTTTCTGGGTCTTTTAAATGTGAAGAAAAGGAATTTTGACGAGTACTGCAGCAGGGTGAGCCTTGAAAAAACTCATTAAATCCATACTCTTCCTCTTCCTCCTCATCCTCCTCTTCCTCCCTCTCCACCCACTCCTCTTCTTCTTCTCCTTCATCTATTACTACTTCTCCAACTTCTTCATCCTCTTTCTCCTCTTTCTCCTCTTCTTCTCCTTCTTCTTCTACTACTACTTCTCCAATTTCTTCATCCTCTTCCTCCTCCTTCTCTTCTTCTTCACATTGGAATCCATTCTCCATTTCGTCCTTTTCACGCTCTTCTATTTCCAGCATCTGACGCCTGTAATAGACATATAGTATTGTATATTGCCCTGCATTAATGCCTTCCCTTAAAAACAAGTCAACCCAACCCTAGTTTTCATTAGAATCTTATGGAAACCAGGGTTGGGTTGAAGAAATGTAATAAATGATTCATACATTGTTAGAAATTTATTTCGGAAATTTACGAAACTTGTAGTGGAAGTTTTTCGCAGTGACATGTTTCTTAGATTTATGCAACGGTTCGTAATTTCCAGTAATCCTCACGGAATCGTCTTTCAGTTACACCTTTCGTAAAATTACGAAACGGTTCGTAAAAAAAAAAATAAGAAATATAAATAAACTAGCTGTGAATTCGATCTCGGGTGTTCCATTTAACTATATTTATATTTTTTTGTGCTCAGTTTTGAGCACTTTGCTTCCTCATTATGATAATATTGCAAATAAATTTGCTTCCTCATAGAGGAAGCATTAACGACTTTCAAAATTAAAAATAATCATTTCGACGCAAGGAATCTTTCTTTCCCTTACATAAGCTTTTAATTTTCATTATTTGAGAAGTTATAGTCGAAAAATTAATTTTTCAAAAATTTTAAATCTACATAAAAATTTTAAAATTCAATATTTTGAAAAATCCTTTGGCACGTTTTGAGATATTAGTGGTGTCAATATACCCTACACATTTCATCAATTTATCTACAACTGTCTTTAAGTTAATAGGGCGACAAAAAATGAAGACATCCAAACACACACATCCACACATACTTACATACATACACACATACAAATATATACATCCGAACAATTGATTAGAATGTTGTATTAGACATTTATCACGTGAGGAAAGTTTAATTAAACGATTTTAAAAATATTACAAAATGTATCGCATTTTGAATATTCTTCTGTTAGGGAAATATATCTCAAAGTCAGGGAAATGTCAGGCAAATTAAAAAATTGAATCTTGTGGCCACCCTGAATTTTTTGCAGTGTTCTTACGTACATTAATATACTAAAAATATATTTTAGATTGGTCTTCCTGCCATGTGGAAAGGATCACGCACATTTTACATTGAAATCCGGCCCCGGTCAAATTTGCTAAAACTGCGATATAATATAGTTGAAAGACTTCTTATCAAAAAATACTTATGGCAACTAGTCCAAAAATTCAAAAGTTTTCGGGATATATGGGGTTGTACGCGGAAAAAATGACCATGAAAAATGATCATTTTCTTAAAGAATAAGATACGAAAATATTCACAGTGCCTTTTTCCAGCTTTATAAAAATGATTCGTACTACCAAGGTGTGTTTGTGGTGGTGTAGTAATGACAATCTATGCCCCGAAGATTACAAAAAAAAATCATCAGTGCAAAGACCTCAATATTTTCAAAATATGATCATTATTGCAAAAGATAAGATACAAAAATATTCACAGAGCTGAAAAGGCTCAAACCTGAAATTCCAAAAAACCTGCAAGTCTAAAAAATTATCAAATATTGAAAAAACAAAACTTGTGCTTGATTGTAGTCCATAAATTTAATCACTTCTTCGTCTTGCAAAATTCTATACGACCAATAGATGTCAAATGAATACTCAAAATTAAATAATTTTTTACACTTGTACGTTTTTTCAGTTTAAAGTTTTGAGTTTTAATTTGAGAAATGTTCTGGAGCACAATCCAGCACAAATTTTGTCTTTTTTTTAATATCTGATAATTTTCTAAACTTGTAGCTTTTTCAATTTGAGGTTTTGAGTTTTAATTCTGGAACTATTGGTCGAACAGAATGTTGTAAAAGGCTAAAGTGATTGAATTTCTTGAGCACAACCCAGCACGAATTTTGTTTTTCTTTAATTTAACAATTTTGGGATTTTCGAATTTAGATTTTAAGTTTTCATTCGGGAACAATTGATCACATGTAATTTTATAAGAGGGAAAAGTGATTACATTTCTGGAGCACAATCGAGCACATGTTCAGTATTTTTTAATATCTGATAATTCTTTACACTTTTTCCTCTTGTAAAATTCAATAAGACCAACATTTCTCAAATTAAAACTCAAAGCTTGAAATTCAAAAAAGCTACAAGGCTAAAAAATTATCAGATGTTATCAGTATTATTATTATTATCAGTCTAAAATTTTTAGTTTGCGGTTCTATAACTTCTGGGACATTGTTTAAGTTTAAAAAAAAAAAAATTAAAAACACACCGTATTCCACATAGTCTACTTTATAAAATGGAACCAAACCGAAACATGTGTGCCTGTAATAGATCCAAATATTAATATTCCAATATCCATTTCCACGTTTTTGTGCTAGTTTAACGTTAAATTAGCACCACCGTACTGATAAAACACCAATAAGTGAATAAAATCAAATTAGCCCCACCAAAAATTGAAGAC
This sequence comes from Synergus umbraculus, assembly GCA_900474325.1. Taxonomy (NCBI): domain Eukaryota; kingdom Metazoa; phylum Arthropoda; class Insecta; order Hymenoptera; family Cynipidae; genus Synergus; species Synergus umbraculus. The sequence continues at coordinate 2,260 of UCOK01018853.1, read as the reverse complement.
TCTATACTTATAAAAATAACAGAAGCAAAACTATGAAAAATTGTGGTTGTGAAAACGATTTTCTAATTCCTATTTTTTATGGGTACGGTGATGTTAGAACAGCTTTTTCATCAAATAAGTGGAGTCATCAATTTATCAATAGGGCATTAAATTAACCTTAAATGATCACTATATTGTGATTCTATACTCGTTCTAGTGGAACTTATTGCAAGTAGCTGTCAAAAGATAACCATTGGTAAATTAAGATTTATACCTGTAAGGTGATTATAAAGTATATAAGGATACAACAGGATAATGCTTAAATAGTATTTACTATTGTGACAGACAAACTGTCATTAAGAATAATAAAAGACATTGTGGCACGTGCCTCAAACTTATGACTCTGTAGGATAATCTCTTTACAATGCTATTCAACCTTTACCTGCCTAAATCAGCAGGGTGTCCAAGGGTGAATACTTTAAAACAGGTAAAGTATGGAGTAAACATAGTGGAGCTGATATATTTGGAAATTTTTCTTGAAACTTAAGGAAAAAAGAAAATTTCTCCTTAAATAATTAATTTTACTTTTTTAATTCTGTTTAAAAAGCCTATAACTATGTTTCTGAACTTTAAAGAAAGATTTTTGAAGATAAATCTAGGAATAAATCTTAAAATAAATAAATAAAATAAATCTTTTTTGTTGGAACTACTATATGTGTAAAAATTATTTTAAAAGTTAGGAACAAATATCGGTAAAAAAACATGGTTAACAGCATGAATTTCACATCAGTGAAAAATAGCTAGATGTAATAAATTCCTAATTGTAATACTTTCTTCGTAAAATGAAAAGATAGAATTTTTTCGGTTAGATTTTGAATTCTTCATTTTATGCAAGAAAATATTAAAGCTAAAGATTTTTTCATTCTAAAATCCTAGTTATGTATAGAAAAAAGATTACTTTTTAAGAGCGAAAAAATACTTATTGTGAAATTTGTAGAAATTAAATTTTGAGGTTAAAAAAATGTATAAAAGAACACGTTTATAAATTTTTGCACGGGAGAAGAATAAATATTTGGCAATATATGTGAAAATGTATAATTAATTAATAAGAATAAATAACTTACTTCGCTCGAGCATAATATTTGCTAGACTTGCGTTTACAGTTGGTTTGTAAATGCCCACTAGGCCTTTCACGATGTGGATTAAACATTATCGTATAACAATCCTTTTCTTTATATATCCACGGAATCTATACAATATAGCCGGTGACTTTGCCGATGAGAAAATCAGAGGATAACTATTTTTCCGTAGCTTCAAAGTAATTGTTTTACTTTTTAACTTTTTCACATGCGAAAACTTCCACTTCAACAATAAACACGACTATTGTCTGCCACTGTGTGAGGTATATGAAAACTTAGTGGGTAACATGGTCTTACGCCAATGATGAACTCTGTATATCGCCTATACAAGTTTGCACGTGTTGAGTTTGCTGACACCTATGTCCACTCGAGCCTCGAATAAAACCGAAGTCGAGACCGAAGTATAACGAACCACGACAAATTGTGTCAACGCGGAAATCACCACACTGGAGACGCGTCGTAAAATTTATTTCGGCTTTCCGCTAATTTTGTCACAACTATACTTCACACACAACTTCACAACTATAAAACAAATGGCAAAAACACGAGGTACGTATAATTAATGAAATATGGATTAATAAATATTTAAACGTCTTAGCGTCTATTTTGAAGTTGTGTTTCTTTTAGAATTTCAAAAATTTAGCGCTAATGACATAAGATTTAATTGCATATTATGATAACCTCAAAAATTTTTTTTTTCTAATTAGCTCTTTTGAAGTGTTTTAAATTATTTTTTTGAAAGTCTTTATATTTTTGAAACCTCATATAAATCTTCATATTTTTGAAACTTCTTATTAAAAAGGAGGAAGAAACAATTTGCACGAGACCGGTGGTATCGGGAGAGGAGGGAATCTACCACGAGGGGGTTTCATAATGTCAAGAGGAGGTGGCATTCGCGGACAATCGCGAGGACGAGGTGATGGAGGATTGCGAGGACGAGGTGACGGAGGATCGCGAGGACAAGGAAATGCAGGATCTCGCGGACGAGGCGAGAACGTAGCACAATTTCGCGCAAAAAAAGTATGTAATCTTTCTTGTCATTAAATTTTAATTAGTTAAAAAGGTTTGCATTAAAACACACGATCCACATGTGGTACTTTGTCATAAGAGCAATTTATCTAAAATAATTCGTCCGGCTACTA
>UCOK01018852.1:0-25698 GCA_900474325.1 Synergus umbraculus | reverse complement strand
TAAAAATCAAAAATAATTTTTGAAATTTTTTTTACTTCCACAAGGAATATTTAAATTTCTTAGAAACATTTTAAAAATGTCAAAAGTTCTTTAAATTTTTACGAATTCCACGAAAAACTTTAAAATCTCTAAAAATACGTAAAGGTCTCTTAAAATTCTTGAAAACCTCTTGACATTCCATAAAATTTTACAAAATCTTTCATAAATCATAAAAATCTGGTGAGGTTCTTTAAAATTTCAATCAAATCCCTTAAAATCACTTTAAAAAAATCAAAATTTCTTAAAATTCTTAAAAGCCTTTTAAAATCCTTTAAAATTCCATGAGAATATTTATAATCCCTTTAAATTTCTGAAAAATCTTCCAAGTTTCTTAAAATCCTTTATAATTCCATGAAAAACTTTTAAACCCTTTGAAATACGTAAAAATCTCTTAAGGGTGTTGGAGCAACGTTCTAATCTAAAAATTCGATTTCTTCATTTTACTCAACAAATATTAAATTTGGAATTGTTTCCTTCCGTAGAATTAATCAAATTTTAACTAGAATTATGCGCACAGAGCGAAAAAATATCTAATTCAAATATTTTTTAAGTAAAATGAAAATATTAATTTGAGACGTTCGATTTTAAATTCTTCGTTTTATGTAAAAAGTATCGAAATTAAATATTTTTTCGCTCTGTACGCAGTCTTATATTTGCAAAAAGATTAGCGCTACACAGCGAAAAAATATTTATCTATAATTTTCGTTGAGTAAAATGGAGAATAGAATTTGGAGTTTAACAATTGGGCCCAACGCCCTTAAAATTTTGTAAAATTCCACAAAATCTTTTAAATATTATACAAACCTTTTGTAATCCCTTTAAATTCCTAGAAACCTCCTAAAACCTTTTAAAATTATTGAAAATCTCTTGAAATCATTAGAAACCCAAAGAATTTCATAAATATATAAATTTATATATATATAAATATATAAGAGATGACGAAAAACTTTAAAATACTGGTAAGTATACCTGTTCGGGTTGAACGTGACAGAAGTTGGAAATTTTTTCTTTAATGGAGTCACCGATTGGGTTTTCAGAACGGCATATAATAAGATCTGGTGATAAACCGAGACCACGTAATTGTCTAACACTGGATTGAGTAGGCTTCGTTTTTTGTTCTCCAGTAGATCGTGGCTAAAATTAAGTAATTCAATTTATCGCAACATGTGTGAATATCTTTAAAAGCATGTATGTTTTACTAAATATACCTGTGGTATAAACGACACGTGCGCACAGCAGAAATTCTCTTTCTTTACTCGAAATTGAAATTGTCGAAATGCTTCCACAAATGGCTCTCCCTCAATGTCTCCAATTGTCCCACCAAGCTCGATAATACAAACCTTGAATATTTAAAAATTATATCACAATGATTTAACTTACTCAACCTATGTATTATAAAAAATAATATTTGGTCAGTTGTACCTCTGGTTTGATGCCATCCCCGGAAACAGATTGATTAGCAACTCTTTCTACCCATTCCTGGATAGCATCCGTGATGTGCGGAATAGCTATAAAGGTTTATTAATTATATAATTTATTAATTTATATAATATAAATTCTATATTTTTTTATCAATAATCGATTGCATTTTACATACTTTGTACAGTTTTTCCCAAGTATTCGCCACGTCTCTCTTTTTCAATAACTGACTGGTAGATTTTACCGGTTGTAATATTATTATCTTTATGTAGAGTAACATCTAAAAATCTTTCATAATTCCCTAAGTCCAGATCTACTTCTCCGCCATCATCAAGAACATATACTTCACCTGAAATAGATTTAAAAAATATATTTATTGAAGAGCTCATATTTATAAGTATCTACATTTTTTTTCGTTTTGAGGCATTTTAATTGTATTAAAAAATAAATAAAGCAATAAATAAATAAAAATATTAATAAAAATTGTGCATTCAATATTTATTATAAATGTAATTTCTATTAAAAATTTAGTATGAGATTATTTACATTATTATTTTTACAATTTAATTTATCTGATATATTGCAATTTCATTTGACGGAATTTGAATAACTATATACATATAACTTAATTGTTTAATAATTCAAAATAATTTAGTATAGAATTAAAATCTATTATTAACAATTGGCAATTTAACATTAATATAATATTTCAATTGAAGGTAACACATATTTATTTGAATTTCCCGCCATGAATTAAAGCCCCGATTGAAAACGCATAAAGGTCTGTCCACAATGGAATAAATACGGTGAAGTTCTACGGCCGCTGCGCGCGCATCGTATTGCCAACTGTCATGCATTTTTCGATGTTCATGTTCCGTCGTTCCGGTGATTGATACCGATAATCTGATTACTTAATTAATCTATTAATTGATACCGGTAATCTAATTAATTATTCCAGTAATCTGATTACCGGTATCAATTACCGGGACGACGAACGTGAACATCGAAAAATGCATGACAGTTGGCAATACGATGCGCGTGCAGCGGCCGTAGAATTCATTCCATTGTGGACAGACCTTAAAAGTATCGTCCAAGCGTCTCATGATATCCAAATTTTAAAGTTTAAAATATAAAATTTTTAAAAATGTAGGCTTGTAGAGAATAATAAAATGGAACTTTTTTCTATGTGAAGTTTCCTTGTCCAATGCATATTTTTAATACCAAAAATGAAAAAGAGAAAAAAAATTTTCTCCAAATTCAATTATGTTTTAAAACCTAAATCGTGAAATCTCCGCCAAATATTATTGAATCTGTTTGAAATTTGGTATACACACGCAGTAATCATGAATGCGTTTTGTTTTGCGTCATAATGAGAGTAAAAGAGAAAAAAGTATACTTCTACCTTTTTCTCTCTCATTATGACGGAACGCAAAACGCAATCATGGGATGCCAGCCTCAGAGATCCAGGCGGCTGATCTAGGTACTAATATCTTTGCTAATGGCTTCGGACGCCACATGTCGACCAAGAAAAATAATTTTATTCAAAATAAGTCATTACTCATGGTCATTAGAAATGATACGATATAAATTAAAGAGATTGAAATAAATATAAAAATTTTACCGTGTTCGTATGGTGAAAAAGTACCGGCATCTATATTGATGTACGGGTCTATCTTTATAGATGTCACATGGATTCCACAATGTTTAAGTATCGTTCCAAAGGAACTAGCTATAACACCTTTACCTACGCCACTTATTACACCTCCGGTTACCAGAATATACTTCATTTTTGTTCTAGGTATTTGTTTCCTACGGTAATTATTAATTAAAATCAAACTACAATGGATTAAAAAGTGAAATTACTTAAACTTGTCTAAATACGTGTTAACACGTGCCAGACTCTTGGCGGACTGGATCAGTTTCAGTGATCGTAGATGAAACGCCGACCGACGCACACAACTGAACCTCTATGTCCGATTGTCCGAATGTCCGTGTGACTAAGGCCATGATGTTACTTAACGGAAATTATAGATAAATATTTTCTCGCTCTGTACGCATAATTCCAGTTAAAAATTGATTAATCCTACAGAGGGAAAAAATTCCAAGTTTAATATTTGTTAAGTAAAATGAGGAATTCGAATTTTTAGATTAGAACTTGGCTCCAACACCCTTAATAGATTTATAAGAATTGCGAGGGATTTTATAGAATTTGACGACTTTCAAGTGATTTTTTTTTTAATTAAAATAAAAGATTAAAATATTAAAATATGAGATTAAAATAAAAGATTAAAATATTAAAATAAAAGATATTTTAAGGAATTCTAAATGTTTTAAAATTTTGAGGGATTTTAAGGGCATGTATTACTTACCCGATCCCTACCTTACCGACATTTTTTCTCTGTAACACTACATCTACATTTATTGAGATATCACATTGAGAATTTTTATATTTGAAGCTAAAGCCTTAAGGTACGTTTGTCTGGTCCTAAATATTGACATTTATAAAAGAAATTTTTTTCAAAAAATTTTTTTTATTTTTACAAAAATTTAAGACCAGACAAACATACCTTAGCAAATTTTCTTTAATTTTACATATTTTCAATTTGATATCTTTATAAATGTAGACGTAGCGTTACAGAGAAAAAAATGTCGGTAAGGTAGGGATCGGGTAAGTAATACATGCCCTTAAGAGGTTTCTAAGAATTTTAAGGGGTTTTTAGGAATTTTAAATGTGGTTCTGTAATTTCGAGAAATTTAAGGATATTTTAACAAATCCTCTTAAAATCATTTAAAATTCTTGAAAATTCTTACAAGATTTTTAAAATCCTTTATAATGGAACGAAAAATATTAAAATCCCTTAAAATATATTAAAATATTTTCAAATTTTTCAAAACTTTTCAAAATTAAAAAAAAAACAATAAAAAATCTCGTAAAATCCTTTAAAACTCTATGAAAAATATTAAAATTCCTTAAAATACTTAAAGATTTCATATGCATTAAAGTTCTGAAGAGCTTTTTACGAGTTTTAACTTTGATTTCAAGACATTTATGATTTTAATCGTTTTTCTGGATTTTTAAGGGATTTCAATAGGTTTTTGGCAGTTGTAAGAAATTTTAATGAATTTTAATGTATTTCGAAGGTTTTCCTGACAGTTTTTTGCACCATTAGTTCTTTTTTCTTCTTTCAACTTTAAGTCATTCTAAAATGCCTTAAAATTATTGGAAATTTCATTAAATTTCATAAAATCCTTAAAAATTCAATAAAGCCTTTAAAAAAAAAACATTAAAATTTCTCGATTCTCTTAAAATTCGTTAAAATCTCTTCAAATTGCCAGAAATATCTTTCAAATTATTTTAAATTCTACGATATCATTTCAAATCAATTTATTTTCTGGAAAATACATTTAAATTATTAGAAATCTCATCAAATTCAATGAAATCATTAAAAATTCCATAAAATCTTTAAAAAGAATCTTTTGAAATCCCTTAAAATATTAGAATTGTTATAAAAATTTCTTAAAATTCCTAGAAACTTCTTGAAATTTTTTAAACTTCTGCGATAACATTTAAAATTAATTTATATCCTTGAAAATCTATTAAAATTATTGGAAGTTTCATCAAATTCCATGAAATCCTTAAAAATTCTATAAAATCGTTTAAAAATCAGAAAAACTCCTAAAATCCTTTAAAAATATTTAAATTCCCATCAAATTTCAAAAAATTCTTAAAAATTCAATAAAGTCTTTAAAAAAACATAAAAATTTCTCAATTCTCTTAAAATTTACAGAAATTTCTTGAAATTCTTTAAGCTTCTACCAGATGAAAGTCTAATCAAATTCCATCTAATCAAATTTCATGAAATTTTTAAAATTCCATAAAATTAATATTTTACTGGTTTTAATAACCAGTAAAATATCGTGAAATCTCTTAAAATTATTAAAAATGTAATTAAATTTCATAAAATCATTAAAAATTCAATAGTCTTTAAAAATACATAATTAAAAAATTTCTCGATTCTCTTAAAATTTGTGAAATTTATAAAAATTTATAGAAATCTCTTGAGTTCTCTTAAAATTTCTCGAAATACGCAAAAAATGTCTAATCACCTAAAACTCCTAGAAACCTCTTGAAATTTCGCTGATTTGGATGAAGAGAGTGATTGGCTATTATTTTAAAAGAATAAAGAATTTTGTAAAAATCTGTTTAGATAAAATAATACTTTATTCAAGCATCTAGGAGACAAAATCATGACATACACGATTCTGTGTAATATTTGAGATAATAAAGCTCGACAATGCGAATTCTGTACAATATTTACATTGAGTCATAAAAACTCCTCTTCGTTGACAAATTCAAAAACAAATAAAAATATTTTCTTACTGAGGATATAATTATGAAGATATCAAAACGAATTTCATATAAATTCCTTTATACTCTATATTTAATTATTTATCATCTATAATAAATTCTAAACGTCTTTTCACCAAAAGTTAGGAGGAAGTAGACCTTCCGGTGGATCAATACATCCAGTTGACAAACATTGTTTCAGGAACGCTTCTAATCGAGTCATTGGTCCGCCTCCAATACCACCAATTTTTCCCATCAATGGATAATAATCCGATATCATTGTAAATAAAAGTTTGGGAAACTGTTTCGGATAAGCGGACCACAAAGAACTCCCTGAAACTTCCAACATGTCTAGAATTAAAGTTGCACAAATGTCCAACATCTCGGGTCGTGGATCTAAAAAAATTAATTAAAAAATTACAATATATTCAATTACAATTTTTGAAAATTAAAATTAAACATTTTTAAGTCTGAAAAGTAAATACTACTAAAGAGGGACAAAGATTCCAATTCAAATATTTATTAAGTAAATTGAAGAAATCGAATTTTTACGTTAGGGCTTGAACGCAACACAATTAATTATTTTTCACCCTTATTAAATCCTCACCATTATTAAGCATTGCAGCGAACCACCGCCAGGCATTTGACAATCCGTGAGGATGAGACTGAGTCACTCCTCGTCTTTGACTAGTCACAATAATAGAAGCGTAAAGCCGCATAAGTCCAGAAATCCTCTTTAGGAATTTATCTTGCTTCTCGACAGTCCCATCCTCGGAATATTTGTAGCCTAAAGATCTGTAATAATCTTCGTTTGACTGTCCTTCCCTCTGAGGAAAAAAAGCCGGGACGATAAAGGGGCAGGTGACTCTAAAATTCGCGAGAATAAGTTCCCCGAATTCCTGATTGTCGTTCCATAAAGCGACGACGACTGCCGCGATCGCAAAAGCCATTTCTGGTTTACTCGAAATCAAGGTTTCTCCTTGACTCTGAAATATTGTTAATACATTAATTAATGAACGGAAAAGACTTTAAAACCCTTATATTTTAGAGAATTTAAAATAAAATTAATTTACCACAATCTTTTTTGCAAGAGTGCTTTTGCAAAAAGCATCAGCTCTTGGGTCCTCAGAAAATCTTCCAGTCAAAAGACTACGAAGCTTCTGGTATTTGTCGAGCAAGTGTTCCCCGCTGATTGCTGAAATAGCGTTGACAGGAATATTAATTGCCTTTTGACACTCGAATCTGAAAGTCTTATTGTCATTGCTATTCAGCAGATCTCTGTATAGTTCCTCATATTTCTCCAAAATGTTTTGACTCTGGACGTAAAGCTGTAACGATTCCTTGTCCACCAATTTGTAAAGTTCGAGTACTGAAAAATAAAAAATTCGATAACGTCAGAACGTAAAGTTGAAATTTAAGTCTTTAAATAAATCGAAAAATAATTATTTTACCAGGAACATTTTCTTCACTTTTAGAAGTCTCCTCTACAATCTGGAGATTCGTCTCCTGATTTCCAGAATTTACTGAGTCGGTGACTTCGTTCCCTTGAAAATCGGGACAAACTTGAACTTGTTCAATTTCATTTGACACTTGTAAATTTTGTTCCTGTAATTGAGCAATTTCTGCCTGCTGTAATTCGTATTCCCTTTGTGCGATGTTTGCATTGTGTATTGCCTCCATCCGCTCTGGAATATTAAAAAAAAAATTAACAAAAGTTATTTGTACCCTTTTTATATAATAAAAAAATTAAGTTATATACCTATTTCGAGTTTGAAAAGACGAATAACTTCCTCACAATCCTGAACTATCATTTTAGAGACTTCCACATCTGTGGCTGTAAGATTTCCCGACTAAATTGGGCAAAATTTGAAAAATTAATTATTTTTATAACTCACGGTAATATAATTTGTTAAAAAATGAAAAATTACCCTCGCTGAACTTCCGACGATTTCCATTTGAGCTACGAATTCATTGAACTTAGCGATATAAGGCCCTGAAGCGTAATCGTCTGTGCAAGAGTGAGTGAGAGACTCAAATTCTCGCCACTTTTCCTGGAAGTTTATTTGGAATTCTTTAACGCTTTCCTCCCTTTCCTTGGTTTTCCTTCTTTCTTCTTCTGCATCCCTCTCGAGTTTTTCTTTTTGTTCCAAAATTCTCTGGGCCAGAAGTTGTGCTTCATGCTTTCTTCGGATTTCACTTTGATGAGCTTGTTTTTCTTCCTCAGCCTCGAGTTGTGCCAGTTCTTCTATTTTTTCTTGTTGCCTTTTCAAGGCCAAAATTGACTGGTAATTCTCAACATCCTTTTTCCAAGCTTGAGCCGCTTTTTCCATTTCCTGTTTTCTCATTTCCATTTTTTGCTGTAAAGAAGAATTTATTAAGAAATTTTCAACGTTTTAAAAGACGCTTTTAAATTGGATTTTCAAATATTTTTCAATGTCTAAGTTTGAACAAATTTTGGAATTAAATACTTAAATAAAATTTAAATTCGATGAAATCTCACCCGAACAGTTTCTTTCCTCTGCATTTCATTTTCATGAAGAATTTTTTTGATTGAAAAATTCAGCCCACTTGCACTTCTTGTAGATATGTTCTTTTTACAACTTTTCGTCGCGTCCGGCAAATTACACGAATTTTTTTCGTTCTCGACATTTTCATTCGAATCGTCAAGTGAAAAATTCAAATCAAGGTCTATTGTTACTTGGCCTTGATTTCTCGATATTCGTGAGGCTTTTTGCATCACAGAAACTTTTAGACAGTCAAAGTCCGAACAAATATCAGAGATGCTGAGTTTCTCCTGGAAATAAGAAAAAATTTTAGTATATAGAATTATTTACAATTGCCTTATTAATAATATAAATTAAATTAATGCTTCAAAATTTACTAAAAATAATAATAATAACAATCATCATCATTTTTCAGTACACAGCTTTATTTAAGGACGTTGGACCCAAGTGTTAAGCGCAAAATTCCATTCTCCACTTTACTAAACGAAAATTATGGATACATATTTTTTCACTCTGTAGCACTAATCTTTTTCCAAATATAAGACTGCGTACAGAGAGAAAAAATATTTAGTTTCGATACTTTTTGCATAAAACGAAGAATTCAAAATCTAACTTCAAAATTCAATATTTTTAATTTACCTGAAAAATATTTGAATTAGATATTTTCTCGCTCTCTGCAGATAATTCTAGTTAAAAATTGACTAATTCTACAGAAGGAGAAAATTCCAATTTTAATATTTGTTAAGTAAAATGAAGAAATCGAGTTTTTAGATTGGAACTTGGTTCCAACACCCTTAATTAAACAACGATTTTAAAAAAATTGAAAAAATGGACTGAATATGGCAAAAATTTCGGTCCGATTAAGGCCATTTATTTCTTTACCGATCCCTACCTTATCGACATTTTTTCTCTACAACGTTACTTCTAAATTTATTGCGACATCAAATTGAAAATTTCTAAAATTAAAGTTAAAGCATTAAGGTACATTTATCTGGTCCTAAATTTTTATTAAAATAAAAAAAAATTTCAAAATAATGCTTGCAGAGAAAAAAATGTTGGTAAGGTAGAAATCGGATAAGTAGAAAAAAACTAAAAAAATCCAATTCACTAAAACAATTATTTTTTTTTCGTGGACCCATCTGCAGTCATACAATAAATATTGTAAATAATCTTATTCAATCTGATTTACTAAACTTAAACGCACTTCCTGCATCAAAAATAAAATGAAGGACAATTTTGTCGGTCTTTTATAGGTTATAATTGAAAGCATTAAATCAAAAGGATTAAATCTTTTAAAATTAACTTTAATCAATGCAAACCACTTTTCAAATTTTACTCACATTTTCCTCGAAAGACTTAGACAGCGGCATTTTGATTTTATTTTATCCAAAATATTCACAAATTGATCTAAAAATTCTTTCACTACAATTTACAAAATTTGCACTAAAAATCTAAATAATCATCAAAAAGTTCACTGTTAAACACCCAAACATTATTGTCAAATAATTTTTAAGTAGCACAAATATTCCAGCAAGAATTTCCTATAAAAATATCTATTTATTTCCACTTTTTCGAATTTTTTTGAAATTTTTTCCAAAAGCTTGATGTTTTCTATCATGGACCATTTTTCACAAACATGGCGGCCACTTCGTACTGCGCATGCGTCAAGAAACTCATCTTACTGGTCGTATTTCGCGGGAATTTTTGAAATGTTATATTTCACCATAAAAGCAATTTAATTTTCCTATATTTACGTTCACAATAATAAATATTTTTGAATGATATTTTGGGTAATGATCAAAAAATTGTTTATCTGAATTATTTGTTTTTTATTAAACTTATTTATTGATAATAATTAAAATAACATTTTTCGTATTTCAAAAATTCCCGGGAATTTAAAAAACTTCTTGCGATCAGCTGATCGGACATCATAACCAGTTAACCACAAAGTTATTAAATTCCATGCAGGAATTTTAATAGAAAAGACAGAAAATGAATCTAATTTCCTTTTGATAATGATTAGAACTGTAAAATGTTTAAATTCGAGTTTTTTGTAAAGTGTATTCGAGTGAATTCAAACAATAGTGTTTATTGTAGGTAGAGTTTCGAAAAAAGTTTATAAAATGTAAATAATGACAACAAACTCGATAAATCCAGAAGAAAATGGCCAGGAAGGCCCAATTCGGTGTATTTTTTTCTCGGAATTTCATCATATTGCTGGACCAAAAATTACGTGTCAGGTAGTAATATTTTATTTAAAAAATTTTTTTTTGCTTTATTCTTAAAGAAAAATAAATGCAAATGAAAATTCAGAAAAAATTATTATTAGATTTAGATATTCCCATTTTTCTCTCTAATCTATATATGTGAAAAGGGAAAGAAAAACCCAAAAAAAAAAATAATTTTATTTTCCAAATATTGCCCACTACTTACCGACTTTATAGTAGGAATTTTTCAAAAATATTCAAATCTGTTTTATCTGCTAATGATAAGAGTCAATAATAATTTTTTTAAATTTATAATATTTTATAGGTTCCAGATAATTTTATATCGAAAGATATATTCGACAATGTGAGCGTTTATATAATTCCGAAGGCACAACTTCAAAGAAGTACAATTACAGTGTTTGTATAATAAATAAAAATTTTTGTTATTATTATATATCTATATTTAATATTACCAAATTTTCTTTTGATTACACTTTCTAAAATGTATTATTTGTATTTCAGAACATTAAAGGATTACAAAATTCTTGGATTTCCCGTGAAAATAGACGACAAAAAATATGCGAGAAACGCTTTTTATTTCAATCTCTGTTTCGTTTGTGATTCGGAAGCTCGAACCGTTCACTACGAACCTGTTGTGAAAAAAATGTCCGACTTTTTGGTAAATATACAACTGTTCACTTCAGAAACAAACCCAGTCAGTTTTACCGATTGACGGTAATTATGGACATGTCTGCTTTACCTTCAATCGGTAAAACAGATGGTACCACACGAAAAATAAGCTTTTTGCCATTTTTTCGCAAACTTATTTTATTTCGATTGTTCATTAACATTATTTGATTTCAAGATGGCCCTTGAAATCGAGAATCGATTTCTCTCTAGTTCTGAGGACAAAACAAGACTTGCCGAAATGCTAGGACATGTTATGCAAGATTTAAATTTGCACAAAATGTGCACTTTGACTGGTAAAATATTTTAAAGTATTGAATTCCTTTATTAATTCTTATTTATTGAAGTGACTAATTTATTTATATTATAATTGTAGAAGGGACGATGACATCCCATTTAAAAGTAGTCAGATTAGCTGCAGAGCCTCAGCCAGTTTTAGACCATCAAGTTCCGATTTTTTTGGAAGGCAAAGAAGTTTTTCGAAGTGATCAATGGGATTTGACAACTCAACAAGTTTTGCCTTACATTGATGGTTTTAATCATGTAGCTCGAATTGCTACAGAAGCTGATGTCGATAATAATCTAGTTAAAAGTTGTGTTCAAAATTTAGTTTATTACGGGGTTGTGACACTAATCCCAATATTTCAATACAGCAATGTTTACGCCACGACTTCGAAGCTTAAAGAACTTGCGGAAAATATTCATTTACAAGAGAGATGTATCGAATATTCATCTAAGAGTCGTAAGCAATATATTATTTTTATTATTGAAAAATTAAAGGAATTTCTTCAGTTTAGTTAACAAATTATACTTAAATGCTTTTTAAATTATTTTTTATAGCACGACAACCTGCATATCTGCGAGATATTTACCGAACATATTCAAGCATGACACATGGATGTAGTATGAGGGATTTATGCCAGAGATTAAATCCTCAAAGTCTGAGAATTAATGAAAGGAGACTCGTTCAATTTGGTTTAATCGAGGGCCTAATTCGCAGAGTCTATAAGGTAATCTTTTTTAAATTTTTACTAAAAAAAAGTGTATAATACAAAATAATAGTTCATAAATTCATTTATCATTTATTTTAGTATCCCATTCGACTGCCGGACAGTTCCAGTGAAGAAGGAAGAAATAATACAGTTTACAAATATTTTACCGGCACCTACAATCTGGATGAAATTTGTTGTAGGACTGGACAAACCGCTGCACAAATCGAGGATTTAGTTGAACGAGATCCCAACGTTGTAATGCTCTGGAAATAAATTTTTTATTCTTATCAATTTTTTATTTTTTAACTTCATTCTCTTATTTACTTAGGGGCCAAAAACTACTTATTCTGAAAAATATATATTGTCACTTTGGATATATGAGTATATTACAGAAAAAAACTGTCTTAGTAACTTCTACAATATATTTCAAGAATCAAAATCGATTGAGCCAATTTTGAGAAAATTGATTTTTTTAATTATTCAAAATGTGTTTATAACTATTGTAAATCATTTTTTTGAACTTGGCATTTTTTTCGCTCTGTTATTTCCAAAAAATTAATATATTTTAACTTAAATTAATATGATACATAAATATAAAAATACAAGTTTCCTATGTTGTATAAAAAGTCGCTATTTTAAATTTTCCCGCGGCGGTAATATTTCCCTTAACGGAAGCTTCTCGAAAATTTCCGTTTCCCGCTTCAGTTGTCGGCCATTTTGGAAGTTGGAATAAATTTTCTTTTTGGATTTCGGCACCTTTTCGGTTGGACAGCAAAGCTGTCAAGGTGGGTAATTTTGCACATTTTTCCATTATTTAATTACGATGAAGCTAAATATTTACGCCAAATTAAGATTATAAGTAATTCTACTTGTCTGAAGCTTCATTTTAACTTATTTTGAACAGAAAATCTCAAGTGAGTTTGATCGAAAATCAAGACAATTTACCACGTGGCTTGAGTTAATAATTTTTTCACTAATTTGATATTAATGATTATTTTCTCCCGTTTTTAGATGCCTTCCGTCACACTGAAAGATGTGGATCAACAAGAATTTGTTAAGGCTTTCGCCAGTTTCCTGAAAAAGTAAGCAAACTTTCGCTCAAAACATTTTGCGATATCTAACCTGTAAAACTCTCCTACTGATTTTTTGCAATTCGCTGTACTTTTCGAAATTTTAATACAAATTTAATATATTCTTTTCCTTAATTTCCCGTTTGAATAGAATTAACTATATTTAACATTTTAGAATAAAGAAAATGTTGAATTTTCACTTTTTGTGAATATTGCGAATTTTCGTAATTTCACAGGAGGAAAAACCACTTTTTGCAAAAAAAAAATTAATTTACGTAACGATGAAGAGTTCTTTAAAGTGAAACAATGTAAATGAATTTGAGAAATCTATCAAATTTTCTATTTTAATTTTTTATTTTGACGAATTTACAGTATGGGATTTTAATTAATTTTTGGATTGAAAAAACTTGAAAACTTCTAGATTCTAGATAATCAAAATAAATATTTTTATTTTACATTTTAAACTTTTGTTAAATCCGTTTTTAAATTAAAATCTTGAAATTCTATTATATTATAATTCTTTATCTTTTAAGTCTTTTGAAATACCATCAAATCTGTAGTAATTCTTTAACATCTCTTGAAATCTCTTAAAATTCCTTAAAATCACGTAAAATATCTTGAAATCCTTTGAAATTTTTTTAAAATTACAATCTAAATTCCTTTTGGTTTTTCTTCTGTAAAAATTTGTTGAAATATTGTAAAAATCCTGAAACTGTTCTACCTCTAAAATATTCCCTTTTCACCTTTTTTAATAAAAATAGAACTAACCACTTTTTGCAACAAAAAAAAATGAATTTGGGAAATATATCAAATGTTTGATTTTGACGAATTTACAGTATGGGAATTTAATTAATTTTTGGTTTGAAAAAACTTGAAAACTTCTAGATAATCAAACTAAATATTTTTATTTTACATTTTAAACTTTTGTTAAATCCCTTGAAATCTTGTGAATTATTTACGAATTCTTTTAAAAAGAATCCTTAAAATCTCGTCAAAAGTCTAGTAATAATTACTTAAAATCACTTGAATTCTTAGAAATTCTATAAAATTTCTTGAAAATCCTTAAACTCTTCTAAATTTTTTTGGAGTCCCTTCAACTTTTTTTAAATCGTATAAAATTCTTCGAAATTACTCGAAATTCGCTCAAATCAATTGAAATCCTTAAAATCTTTCTATATTTTCTAAAATTCTCTTAAAAATTCTTTAAAATTTGAAACTTTTTTTTCAATCTTTTGAAATCACTTCGAATTCATTTACATCTTTTTATTCACTAAAAATGCCTTGAAATCTTATGAAATTTCTTAGAAATCCTCAAACCTTTTTAAATTCTTTAACAATTCCTTGAAGTTCTTTAAAATCTTATAATTCTTTTCTATTATATTATATTGTAATTATTTATCTTCTAAGTCTTTTGAAATCCCATCAACTCTAATAATTCTTTAACATCTCTTGAAATCTCTTAAAATTCTTTAAAGTTTTTAAAAATACTTTTACAATCTCCTAAAATCCTTTAGATTTTTTTCCCGTAAAAATTTGTTGAAATATTGTCAAAATCCTGAAACTGTTCTACCTTTAAAAAATTCCCATTTCACTTTTTTTAATAACAATAGAACTATGATATTAATTTATTTCTTACATATTCTTTGCAACTTAACTGCATTATTTTTTTCTTAACTTTAAGAAATTAATAATAAATTATAATAATTTCATGGTCAAAATTTAGTAGACGAACACCGATTTAATTCATGAAAATTTATCTAAAACGATAAAATTTTAACTCATTTAAAAACAAATACAGAATTTAATTTTGAACTCGAATCATAATTAAAATTTCAACTGAGAGTTTCAAATGAATTTATATTAAGAAATGTAAATTGTTCTTATAATTTAATGGGGAGATTTGAATTTAAAATAGAACCTCAATTTTTATTTCACAATTCAATTAATTTGAAATCAGATTTAAGAGCATTAGATTCAAGTTCTAATTTCAAAATTAATATTTTCCCTTTTTAATCAAGCAATATTAATTGAATATTCAGATTAGATTTCAAATTCTTCATTTCATGCGAAAGTTACTCATTATTTGACTTTATAGCTCTACTTCTATTTTAAAAAAACAGTATGCCTACAGTCTGAAAATGTAAACTAGTTATCTTATTTAAGATAAAGACTAAACCAAATTTTTAACTATAATTTCGCTTTTCCAGATCAGGAAAGATGCGCGTGCCAGAGTCCATGTCCATCGTGAAATCGGCACCATACAAGGAACTTTCTCCTTATGATCCCGACTGGTTCGAAGTCCGATGCGCCGCTTTAGTGCGACACATCTACATCAGAAGCCCAGTTGGTGTCGGTGCCGTGAGGAAGATCTTCGGTGGTCGTAAACGCAACGGA
Organism: Synergus umbraculus; assembly: GCA_900474325.1. Lineage (NCBI taxonomy): Eukaryota > Metazoa > Arthropoda > Insecta > Hymenoptera > Cynipidae > Synergus > Synergus umbraculus. The sequence continues at coordinate 10,038 of UCOK01018852.1, read as the reverse complement.
ACTCACCCAAGCCACTTTGCATTATCTGGAGGTGGTGTTGCCAGAAAAGCTCTTCAAGCTTTGGAAGGCATGAAGTTGATTGAAAAATCTCCTTCAGGTGGAAGAATCCTAACTTCCCAAGGACGTCGGGATCTCGACCGAATTGCCGCTCAGGTCAAGGCCAAGAGCAAGAAGCAATTGAAACTTCAAGAAACTCTTGTTCTTTAAGCTACATATTTCATAAATAAATATGTAAAACTCACAACGCAACTCGTCTTCATTTCTTTTTTTAATTTAGTTATAGGTTCTTTCAAATTAAGGGTATTGGAACCAACATTTCAAAGCCCTGAACATAATTTTGTCTCTGAAAATAATTGTATTTTTGTTCTGAAGTTAGTTCAGATTTAGTTAGATTTTTTTGAAATTAGGTTTTTATTGTTTTTATCCATTATTAATAAAATTATCATTATGGATAATATTTTAAAATATCTATTTTAATAATTTATTTTAGTAATATATTAAAATTAAATCCTAATGTAATAAAAAGTCATATTTCAAAAACTGATATATAGTTTAATGATCATGAAAAATATAAATTTCATTATTTTCAATCATACAATTTGTGGTTACATTTCCAAAACCTCACAGAGAATCAGAAATAAATTTAACAAGATCACTTGGTTTTCTCCCATCAGATATCGACAAGATATGCAAGAATACTAAAAATAAACATTCCTCTCACAGAATGTTCTCGCAAAATTCCTAAAGATCTAAATTCATATGGCAATTATTAATTCGTCAATTAATAAACTCACAATCAACTGTGTATAAAACTGTGAGGTGAGATATTTCAAAGTAAATCCAGCACAAGACTAAATCTCGATTTCTAAATAACTAAAGTGCTGGTTTCGATTTAGGCCTCGAAATTTAAAATTTAAAACAACTACCAGGTCAATTTTTCCAATTTCGATTATTACAATAAAAATTCTTTCATCTTTAATAAATTACGTCGATTCACAATTCATAACAAGGTTCATAATTTTATTATCTTCATATCAGGAATGGGGATTTTATTCCCAATTTTTTGATATGAAGGAAATTTTAGTCTAAGAAATCTCGAAATTGAATAAAAACAATAGTCTAGAAAAATAACAATTCCTGAGGGTCAGAATGAAATAAAATGCGCATTAGATGATCTAGATTGAAGCCTTAGAATCTATTTGGACTGTACAAGTTACAAAAGAATAAAATTCGACTCAAGAAATAAAATCTAACATTCAGGAAAACAATTCACGCAACAGTCATGCAGAGCACCCACACATTATCTTCGCTATTAATTATTTGTTTATAAATTTCAGTTCTCAGTCTTCAGTCAGCAGTCTCTTATCAATAATATTTACAATCGGGGTGAGGATTTTATTTACAGGGGATTTTTGAACTAGTACAAAGATGAGCACCCTACACGATTTTTATGGGATTGTCGATGTGCAGCTTCGACATTGATTTTTTTACCCGGAGGGCTGTTAACCGAACTGCTGGATTTTTGTTCCAACACTCGTTCATCAATTTTCCGAGGGCGGACAGGATCTGAAAAAAGAGAATTTCATCAGTCATTTCGATCATTTTATCATTTTTAGGAATTTAGAAAAGTCATAGTATCTATTCTCCTTAAATAAGAAAAGGAGATTCTTTCAAATAAAAAAGAAAATTTTAAAAAAATTTATTTACAATAAAAAAAAATATTGTAAAATATTTTACAAAAAGGAAAAGCTTGACGTTGAATTTAAGTTCATGAATTCGAGTCTAAATTAGGGAGAAATTCAAAAGAATTGAAAAGAAGTTAAAAGAATCTAAAAGAATTCTTAAAAAAATCTAGGCGGATTCAATAAAATTCAAGGTGAATTAAACAAAATTTAAAGTTAATTAAAAATAAATAAAGGTGAATTGAAAAGGACTCACAAGAATTCGAAGAATTTCAACAAAAATTTTAAAATTTAAAGAATTTTAAGGGATTCTAAGGCCATGTATACGTTATTTCTAAATTGATTGAGGTATCAAATTGAAAATTTCTAAGATAAAAGTAAAATCCTAAATATTTACATTTATAAAAAAAATTTCAATGGTTCTTATTCTATTTTAATAAAAATCTTAGGATTTGAAGGAATTCTGAGGGTTTCTTTTAAAGATTTTAAAGAATTTTAGAAATTTCGAAAACATTTAAAGGATTTCAAGATATTTAAAAAAAAATTTAATGATTTAAGAGCGTTGGTCCCAAATTTGAAGCTCAAAATTCCAATATCCATTTTACTCAACGAATATTATAAATAAATATTTTTTCGCTCTGTAGCACTAATCTTTTTTCAAATATAAACCTGTGTACAGAGCGAAAAAATATTTAGTTTCGATACTTTTTGCATAAAACGAAGAATTCAAAATCTGATTTCAAAATACAATTTTTTCATTTTATTTAAAAAATATTTGAAATAGATATTTTCTCGCTCTGTACGCATAATTCTAGTTAAAAATTGAATAATTTTATAAAGGGAAATAATTCTAAATTTAATATTTGTTGAGTAAAATGAAGAAATCGAATTCTTAGATTAGAAATTGGCTCCAACACCCTTAAGTGAATTTAGAGAATATCAAGAGACTGTAGAAATAGTTTTTAAAATAGAGCCATGTTAAAACACGTACTGGATCATTTTCCCATCTCGGTGGAATCAAAGGCCGTAGCCTCTTTATACAGACTGCCATCCTCATGTCGTCAAAGTCAGGATCACTAGGAACGACATCGTGATAGGGTAGAGCATAGGGCTCTGCTGTTGAAACCTTTCCTCCAGTTGCACACCTTCGACACGCTTCCCAGAGGACGAGACCAACCGAATACATATCTGCCATCTTAAAAGCGTCAAAGGAGTACGTATTCAACGACTCGTCAAGAACCTCGGGCGCCATATAACGTCGGGTTCCTACCCGTGTGTTGGGTGCAATGTCGATTTTACAGCTCTCACTGAAAAATAAAAATAAATTCGTTAATAAAATCTTGATCAACCACAAGGATGGAAGTAAAAAGATAGCTAATCTATTTTTATATTTACAATAATCTCTTTCCTTTTGAATCTCTATCTTTCTATTTTTCTATCTTTCTGTATCCTTCGTCTATCCACGCCAATCTTTTTCTATCCCTTTTGCAATCCATGAATACAAAGTGTAATTTTCATGAATTTTAGCGTGGATTTCAAAAGATTTATGATTTTGAAAATTCTCGTAGAAGTTTTAAAAGATTTTATAAAATTTTTAAGGATTTCATGGAATTTGATAAGATTTTAAAGAATTTTAAGAGATTATAAATGTTAAGAAATTCCAAGAGTTTTTTCTTTTTGAATTTTTAGAGATTTTTGCTAATTTTAACTTTGATTTCAAGATATTTATAATTGTAATAGTTTTTGTGGATTTTTAGAGGATTTCAAGAGGTTTTTGGGAGTTTTAAGAAATCTTAACGAATTTTAAGAGATTTCAAAGAGTTTTTAGAGAATTTTAAGAAAGTCAAGAGATTTTAATAATATAAAAAATATTTTGTGGAATTTTAGAGAATTTTGTGAAATTTTAGAAGATTTTATAGAATTTTAAGGATTTCATGGAATTTTGTGAGATTTTTAATCATTTTAATAGATTTTAATAAGGACGTCTAGGAACTTTAAATTTTATCGTGTAATTTACAGAATTTCAAGCAGTTTCTATAAGAATTTTAAGAAGTTTTCACAAATTTTAAAAGTTGTATGAGTTGTAGAATATTTTATGGGGTTTAAAGGATTTTAAAGTTTGTCAGGTAATTTTATTGATTTCTCTCATTTTTAAAAGATTTTTTGAGAATTTTAAAGGATTTCCTGGAATTTGATAAGATTTCTAATATTTTTAAGGGATATAAAAGATATAAAGAAATTTTAAATGTTACCCTAAAATTTCAAAAATTTTTCTCGGAATTCTAAAAGATTTTATAATTTGTCATGGAATTTCAAAAGGTTTCGAGGAATTTTTCGAGATTTTCATGAATTTTAACGTGGATTTCAGTTAAACTTCATGAAAATCTCTTAAAATTTTCAGAAACTTCTTGAGATTCTTTTAAATTCAATGATAACAATTCAAATCCCTTTTATATTCTTTAAAATTCATTAAAAGTATTAGAAATACCTTCAAATTCCATGAAATCTATTAAAATTATTTAAAATCCCACGAAATCTTAAAATTCTATAAAATTTTCTAAAATTTCACAAAATTCTCTAAAATTCCACAAAATATTTTTTATATTATTAAAATCTCTTGACTTTCTTAAAATTCTCTAAAAACTCTTTGAAATTTCTTAACATTTATAATCTCTTAAAATTCTTTAAAACCTTGTCAAATTCCATGAAATCCTTAAAAATTTTACAAAATCTTTTAAAAATTCTACGAGAATTTTCAAAATCATAAATCTTTTGAAATCCACGTTAAAATTCATGAAAATCTCTAAAAATTCCCAGAAACCTCTTGAAATTCCTTAAAATCATTAGAAATATTATCAAATTCCATGAAATCCTTGAAAATTTCACAAAATCTTTTAAAAATTAGAAAAATCTCTTGAAATACTTATATGTAAATTATAAGAAATCTCATAAAACTCCATCAAATCCATAAAAATTCCACAATATCATAAAAACCTTTTGAAACACCTCAATAAAATTCCCAATATAGTTTTAAATGCCTTATTTAAATCCCACAAAAAAAATATTTTAAAAATAATAAAAGTACCTTGAAGTCCAATTGAAATCTGATCAAAGTCGTGAAAAATTCTAAAAATTCCCAGAAACTTCTTGAAACTCTTTAAAATTCTACGATAAAATTGAAAATCCCATAATCTCCAATTTCGAGTTTAGACTCATGACAAAATAATGATTAAGGGTGTTGGAGTCAAGTTCGAATCTAAAAATTCGATTTCTTCATTTTACTCAACAAATATTGAATTTGGAATTTTTTCCCTCAGTATAACTAATCAATTTTTAACTAGAACTATGCGTACAGAGCGATAAAATATCTAATTCAAATATTTTTCAAGTAAATTAAAAATATTGAATTTTGAAGTCAGATTTTGAATTCTTCGTTTTATGAAAAAAGTATCGAAACTAAACAATTTTTCGCTCTGTACGCAGTCTTATAATTAAAAAAATATTAGGGCTACAGAGCGAAAAAATATTTATCTACAATTTTCGTTGAGTAAAATGTAGATTGGAATTTTGAGCTTAGCACTTGGGTCCAACGCCCTTAACGAAAGCAAATTCAATTCACGTGTGGAATTTACGATTCAGCAAGTATCGATTGTCGAAAATCACTATCGATACTTACACGACTTCGACTCAATCATCTTTTTAGAATAGAGAACAGGACAATCCCCTGAATACCAACAACAATCGATGAAAATCTCACCTTAAGTACCGTACAGCGAGACCAAAATCGGCGATCGCACACTCTCCGTTCCTCTTAACAAGAATATTCCTCGACTTAATATCTCGATGGGCAATCGCAGGTTTACCCCTCGTGCCAAATATTTCCGTATGCAAATGAGCAATTCCAGACGCGATCGAGAAGCAAATCGCAAAGAGAGTAGTGTGATCTAGGACTGTCGTCTGAAGATAATCATGCAAAGACCCTCTCTCATGATAGTCCGTGATGAGGAGCATCTGGGTCCAGGATCCGGTTCCTTTGATGTCCGCAGCGATGAATCCGAGAATATTATCATGCCTCATCAAGACAGTCTGATAGATCTCGGTTTCCCTGAACCAGGAAGCCTCTTCCAAGGTAAAGAATACCTTCACAGCTACTTTTTCCCCTCTCCATCTAGCGAGCCAAACTTCACCGTAGCGTCCTTTGCCAACACATTGGGAAAGGGCGAGTTGTTTGGCGATAGTCCGCTGGACAAGAGAAGGGAGGCCAGACCCAGATCCACTGCTATGATCAATCAAATCCTTCAGGGTTTCGTTACTCGAAACCAGGCAAGTTCCTCTTTCCTTCTTCCTGCAGCGTTGGTAGATCACAAACACCGATAGGACGCAGATCATCAGGAAAATTCCCAAACCCACTGCTATCAGTATAACTGAAGCTCCAGAGGCAATGGCTATTGGGTCTGGAGCGATAGTCGACCTCTGAGTGTACATTGGGAACAAGTCCTTGTTGCAGAGGTCTGTGTTGTTACAGCAGATCAAGCTCTTGCCCCGGAAATGTGGAACTAGGTTTCCCTTGCACTGCATTAAACCCTCTTCATCTGGAGGCAGACATCCGAAGGACCACTCGGGGACGAAGTCTTTTTGCTCGGCGTCCCAGGTTTCCTCCACTGCGCTGAAACAGTGACCTCCTGGCTTGAGAATACAAGTTCCATTCTGCTCGTCGAAGGGACAGTGTCCGTCGCAGTAACAGCTGAGAGCCGAAGCTGTAACAAGAAAAAAATATTAGTTAGGGTCATGTGGTTTATTCAATTCCGACTATCAAGGCTGGACGTTTTATTTATTTATTGATTGCTTGAACCTTGAGCAAATCGACTTCCAGTTCATGAAACGTCCATATTTGGCAACAAGTGCAGACGCTCGTTACTCATAAGGTGAGATTGGTGTCGCACTTGACCATTTAAGGAGAATTCACGCAGACTTTCACCGTTTAAGAGTAGGCGTCAGACTCAAAGGTCCTGTCTCCTGTCTGGACGTGGATAGGATTATGAGCTAGAGCTTTAATTTGCAAGACTAATTTACTCCTCAGGAACTCGTTAAGGAAAGTTTCTAATCTGTAAAAGGACATCTGGGTTCATAAATCTTGGTTGAACTTAGGGCAATATGGCTCCAGACGAGAATTATTAATCGGTGACGGAGAGGATTATCTGAAGATCTTGTATAAGTATCAGTGGAGAGAAAGGTCAGGCGACAGAAGAAACGAGAAGGATATAAGTAATTAAATGATAATAGATCCGGTAAGAGTCCTAAGGTTGCTGGACAAGTCGAGATGTTCTTTCGCGTAGGTGGCCCACCACGGCCCACAGCTTGAGCCGAGTTGGAAGAAGGTGCGCCCGGTTCAGAAACCTCTCCGATACCAAGACAAACTTCCGGTGAACGGCTACAAGATTTCTTCAAGCTTTTCAACTAACTTCGTACGTTTCATTCATAAAAATAGTAGCTGTCTCTCAATCTCTCCTCGCTGATGAGTATTTAGTTTGGAGATTTATAGATTTAAGTTGTAGATCTGGAATTATGATGTCTTTAGACTAGATATATTACAGAAGAAGGTTTTCAACTCCTATTGATATTACTTTCGTTTATCTGCTCCTTCGTGTTGTATTACGAGTGAGGAATGAACGTACAAGTAGTACAACAAGCTCGTGAATTTATCGAAGACAAGACAAGGCTTCGCTGCTGCGTGATCGCCCAGTTGAACGCCGAGGCCAGAGATACGTACTGATAAGTGGCATTTTTCACTTTTTTCACCGCATGTAAACTAGATCGGCACTACGCATTACTCGTTCTCTGTATGAATGAACAGACGAGCGTACACGAGTCGGATTCATCCATAGGGTGATCAGAAAGACTTGTAGATGTTGGCTTATCAAATAATGAGTCTTCAACTTATAATCAGAACTGGTCAGATCTCTGGGTGTCTACTACCGGGAAAAACCGGGAAAACCAGGAATATGCCTGGAATTTTTTTTAAGGGCGTTGGATCCAAGTGTTAAGGGTGTTAGAGCCAAGTTCTAATCTAAAACTTCGATTTCTTCGTTTTACTCAACAAATATTAAATTTGGAAGTTTTTTAAATAGAAGTATGCGTACAGAGCGATAAAATATCTAATTCAAATATTTTTTTAAGTAAAATGAAAATATTCAATTTTGAAGTTAGATTTTGAATTCTTCGTTTTATGCAAAAAATATCGAAATTAAATATTTTTTCGCTCTGTAGCGCTAATCTTTTTTCAAATATAAGACTGTCTACAGATGGAAAAAATATTTAATTTCGATACTTTTTGCATAAAATGAAGAATTCAAAATTTAACTTCAAAATTCAATATTTTCATTTTACTTAAAAAAAATTTGAATTAGATAGTTTTTCGTTCTGTACGCATAATTCTAGTTAAAAATTGACTAATTTTACAGAAGGAGAAAATTCCAATTTTAATATTTGTTGAGTAAAATGAGGAAAGCGAATTTTTAGATTAAAACTTGGATATAACACCCTTAATCCTGGGATTTTTTTCAAGAACCTACTTTTATAAACTATTTTTGTTTTCTGTCATAGTAAATAATGTCTAACAAAGAAATAAGTTAATATACTTCAGTTATTGTATTATAATTTTTAATGATTTCAAGACATTTTCAATAATTATAAAGGATTTTGAGATATTTTTAAGGAAGATTAGGGAATTCAAAGAATTTGTAAGGAATTCTAAGGAATTTTAAAGGAGTTTAAAAAGATTGTCAAAATTTTAAGAAATTTTTATTTTTCAAAGTGATTTTAAGGGATTTTAATGTTCCTCATGGAAGATTAAATGTTTTCATGAGATTTTTTATGAATTTTTACAGATTTTGTGGAATTTTGAAAAGTTTTCGAAAATTTTACAAGATTTTTTACGTATTTTAAGGCATTTTAACGTTTTTTCATGGAGTTATAAAGGATTTTAGAAAACTTGTAAGAATTTTAAGAAATTTTTATTATTTTAAAGTGACTTTAAAGAATTTAAATGTTCCTTATGGAATCTTAAATGATTTCACAACATTTTTATGATTTATAAAAGATTTTATAGAATTTTAGGAGAAAAGTTTTCAAAAATTGTGAAAGATTTTTACGTATTTTAAAGTTTTTCGTGAAATTTTAAAAATTTTTGTAAAAATTGCATGTAATTTTGACATTTTCAAAATTATTTTAAGGAATTTTAATAGTCCTCGTAGAATTTAAAAAATTTCAAGTCATTTTTACATTCTCATCAGAGAATTAAATTTTAAGATATTTCAAAAGGTTTGTATGAATTTTAAGAGGTTTTCTGGAATTTTAAATGAAGTTCTAGAATTTCGAGGAATTTTCAGATATTTTAATAGATTTATAAGAATTTTAGAATTTTTAAAAATATTTCGTGAATTTTAAAGAAATTTATAAAATAAATTTTTTTTTAATTTTAAGACATTTTAAGGAATTCTCAATGTTTTTAAAATTGTGAGAGATTTTAAGAGGTTTCTAAGAATTTTAAAAGATTTCAACGAATTTAAGCGATTTCTAAAATTTTCTACATTTTTCTAAAATTCTAAATTTTCATAAAATTTTAAGACATTTCAAAAGGTTTGTATGAATTTTAAGAAGTTTTACTGGATTTTTTAATAGATTTATAAGAATTGCGAAGGATTTTATGGAATTTGACTACTTTCAAGTGATTTTTGCGAAATTCAAAAGATTTTTAGAATTTTAAAAAATATTTCGTGAATTTTAAAGGAATTCGTTAAAATGAAATTTTTTAATTTTAAGATATTTTAAGGAATTATCAATATTTTTAAAATTTTGAGAGATTTCAAGAGGTTTTTAAGAATTTAAAAAGATTTCCACGAATTTAAGCAATTTCTAAAATTTTCTACATTTTTCTATCTTTTCGTGAAATTTTAAGACATTTCAAAAAGTTTGTATGAATTTTAAATGAGGTTCTGTAATTTTCAAGAATTTAAGGATATTTTAACAGATCCTTTTAATTAAAATCCTTTAAAATTACATGAAAAGCTTTTAAATCCTTTTAAATTACTTGTAAAAATCAAAATGTTTTAAAATTCTTACAAGTTTTTTAAAAATTTTTTAAATTCCACTAAATCTTTTAAATATTATACATATCTCTTGTAAATCACTTTAAATTCATAGAAACCTCTTAAAATCTTTTAAAATTACTGAAAGTTCTTACAAGATTTTAAAATCCTTTAAAATTTCACGAAAATATTTATAATTCCTTAAAATTTCTTCCAAGTTTCTTAAAATCCTTTATAATGTAACGAAAAACTTTAAAATCCCTTAAAAT
>UCOK01018851.1:0-26362 GCA_900474325.1 Synergus umbraculus | reverse complement strand
ATATAATCCTAATATTAACATTAATAATATATATAATAGTATTAATATTAATATTCTCCACCTGAAGAACCTAACCTCAACATCAAAACGCATCGAAATATTAAAATCGAAATTTCTTCAATTTTCCTTCATATGTGAATCTAGGAGATATAAATAGCATAGACCGCCCGAAGTTTTCCGAAGGCAATCGTACATCTTCGGGTTTTCAAACTCAGAAGAGGAGAATTTGCTGCGCGCGCAATCATTACGATCTCCTACTTATTTCACACGGACATAGACCTTTCATTGTGTCAAGTTCGTCTCGTTTCAAATCTGAGAGCACTGGATTGATTCCGAAATACTGATTGCAAGCAAAAGCAAGTTTTAACATTAACACTGTGAGTTTATGAGAGTGTGAGTTTGTGGCTGACGTTTCATTGGTTAACCCCACATTAACCCCAACCACACGTGACCGCGAATCACTTTACAGCTGATAGTCTGATTTTTGATACGCGGACCCTGACCAGGCTAGTACAATTATCCAGGAATGAAGTAGCAAGTCGTAAGAGGGTAAACCTACAGTGAAAATGACTGGAGGGGAAGTGTTTTACTAACCCAAAGAAGAGATTATGATGACGGTGTAGAATAAATTTATATTCAAATAAGAATGTTTTAAATAAAAAAGTACAATGTATTAAGGGCATGTATTACTTACCCGATCCCTACCTTACCGACATTTTTTTCTCTGTAACGCTACGTCTACATTTATAAAGATATGAAGTTGAAAATTTATAAAATTGAAGAAAATATGCTAATGTATGTTTGTCTGGTCTTAAATTTTTGTAAAAATAAAAAAAATTTGTTTGAAAATTTTATTTTTTTTTAAATGTCAATATTTAGGACCAGACAAACGTACCTTAAGGGCGTTGGACCCAAATGTCAAACTCAAAATCCCATTCTCCATTTTACTCAACGAAAATTATAGATAAATATTTTTTCGCTCTGTAGCGCTAATCTTTTTTCAAATATAAGACTGCATACAGAGCGAAAAAATGTTTAGTTTTTATGCTTTTTTCATAAAACGAAGAATTCAAAATCTAACGTTAAAATTGAATATTTTTATTTTACTTAAAAACTATTTGAACTAAATATGTTTTGGCTCTGTACGCATAATTCTGGTTAAAAATTGATTAATTCTACAAAGGGAAAAAATTTTAAATGTAATATTTGTTGAGCAAAATGAAGAAATCGAAGTTTTAGATTAGAACTTGGTTCCAACACCCTTAAGGCTTTAGCTTCAAATATAGAAATTTTCAATGTGGTATCTCATTAAATGTAGACGTAGCGTTACAGAGAAAAAAATGTCGGTAAGGTAGGGATAGGGTAAGTAATACATGCCCTTAATATTACATTTTCACTAATCGAGCATATGCGTGCAAATAAAAAAACTTTGAATTTCAATATATTTTACAAAATATAGTTGCAAAATTGTCCCTGGGAAAAATGATAATTAGTTTATTAAAGTTGTAATTGAAGTCATTAAGGGCATGTCAGACTTACCCGATCCCTACCTTACCGACATTTTTTTGTCTGCAACGTTACGTCTACATTTATTGAGATATCTAATTAAAAATTTCTAAAATTGATTTTAAAGCATTAAGGTACGTTTATCTGGTCCTAAACATTGACATTTATAAAAAAAAAATTTTTTCAAAAAAATTTTTTTTATTTTTATAAAAATTTAAGACCAGATAAACGTACCTTAATGCTTTAGCATCAATTTTAGAATTTTTCAATTTGAAATCTCAATAAATGTAGACGTAACGTTGCAGACAAAATATGTCGGTAAGGTAGGGATCGGGTAAGTCTGACATGGCCTTAACTGCTAATTAATATTGAAGACAATCTGTACATAATGTTTTTGTTATCGGATGTGTTAATAAAAATGTGTTAAAATTTAAGTTTTGACAGAAACGCATTCACAATTATCTTAATATATCCAAAAGCAAAGGATTGTTTATAATTTTATTAATGACATTTCAATATAATAATACATTTTCACAGGAAACGAAACGCCGACAGAATAAAAAATTTGAATGTTCCCGCCACAGATGCGCAGGAGGAGTCGTCAGTATTCTGCGCTGTTGTGTAAGTTGTTTAGAAAGAAGTAAAATAAAATGGCGAGGAAGAAAGTTGGGTTGAAAATTCGTCCGGATTCATTTAATGAAAATAAATCAATTTTATGTGAATTGAAAGGACAAAATAAGGTTAATATTGACCCTGAGTGTTAATTTTATGTTCAGAATCATTTAAGGAACTTGTGAAATTTCTAATTGTGAAATAAATGATGTGTGTTACAGGTAGACAGAAGTTCAAAGAATCTAGAAGAACTTTTTACCAAACTCAATGCTAATAATTCATCGAATGATGTTAAAAACAACAAGAACTTCGTCGCTTTTAAGAGTACACATGAGGTAAGAGATTTCGAGTAGTTTTTCGTAAAAGTTTTTGAATTTTTTCTTAACCCTAACCTATAAGTTTCTGTCAAAATCTTTCAATCATCAGATTGGATATATATTATTCTTGTATTTGCTCTATGGCGTGTCATAATAAATAATTCAATATTACATAAATTTGTGAATTACGAATGTTAAATTTATAGAAAAGTATTTTTTTAAGGGTGATGGAGCCAAATTCTAATCTAAAAATTTGATTTCTTCATTTTTCTTATTAAATATTAAAATTGGAATTTTTTTCGTTCTTTAGAATTAATTAATTTTTAACTAGAAATATATGTACAGAGCGAGTAAATATATAATTCAAATATTTTTTCAGTAAAATGAAAATACTAAATTTTGAGGTCAGATTTAGAATTCTTCGTTGTGTGCAAGAAGTATAGGAATTAAATATTTTTTCGCTCTGTATACAGTCTTATATTTGAAGAAAGATTAGCGCTACAGAGCGAAAAAATATTTATCTATAATTTTTGTTGAGTAACAATAAACCTGGAAAATAAATTTTACTGATATATACAACGAAAATTGTGAATCTAGAGTGAAGTATCAGTATCTAGAGTAAAATATCAGTTTAAATTATAAACCTATCTTTTCCAGGCGAAAGGAACGTACGGACCGATTCCAGGATGTCCACCCGGATCATGGTGGGGAATTCGAGTAGATTGTTCAAGGTATGGAGTTCACAAGCCCTTCAGCTTGAATATTCACGATGGTCCATTCGGGGCAATTTCCATTTGTACGCCTCAATTATCTGTTTCCAAAGACGTGGACTTTGGCGATTTCTTGACTCTGACCGGGCGAGAATATTTCGAAGGGAATTCAGAAAACGAATCCCTCGTCTTAAACTATCAGAACGGTGTACCTCTACGTTTTGTGAGAAGCTATAGCCTCTCAAACGAATACTCTCCAAAAACAGGATATCGATATGACGGTCTTTATTTCGTCATAGCGCATTGGATTGGTGAATCCGAAAACTCTGTAAAGTATCACAAATTTGCCCTTAAACGTCTCCCCAACCAAGAGCCTGCACCCTGGCATCAGTCAAATGTAAAATCTTCCCATGAACCTCGAGTCGAATATACCAAGTGCTTACCAAATGGATTGGCTTGTACTCTTCGCAAACGCTTGCCAAAATTAAAACACCAGTCACTTTTGAGCAGCGAATGTGAAAAACACAATGGCGAGAAGTTCAGTCAGAAATTGTGCGAATCTCCCTCTGTTTCACAAAATGGAATTGCCATACTTACCAGACAGGTTTTTAATAAGCCTAATGTTTCAACTGAAATTATTCCATCTGATTCGCAATCTTCACGTATCGAACCCACCGTACGAAAGTCATACTATTACAAAAAACTTGGCCAGTCTCAGTTGCAGAATACAAACATCTCCGTTCGTACAGATTTGTATGATTCGTTTCACAACGTTCAACAAGAAGCGAGAAGATGTGCGGCGATGACCTTCTGCAGGATCTACAAGCCTAGTGAGATGGTCAAAGAGGCTGAAACACCAAGTGAGGAGAAAGTAACTGCAACCAGGAATCCTCCAGGTGATAGGTTACGAGTCAATAATTCTGTTCTCCAGAGGAAAAACATCGTGAATGAAAAATTCACGAATGCACCCACAGATTCTGCAGAAGAAACTGAAGTTCGGAGACCAGCCTCGATTTCCCGCGAGGCAATTTGTCGGATCGTTGGGTATTCAATTAGTGACGAACCAGAACAAGTTGACGTTGACAGAAGGGATTCAGAATCATCTGATGAACAGGAAAATAATAGATCTGATAAATGCAATTCTACAGCAAATTCTACATGTTCGGATACCTCGAATTCGTTGGATGCTTTGACTCCTGATAAAATTCTTAATTTGGTTGTGAAGGAGAAGCGTAACCCGATGGCTAAGCTGCTAATAGGGAACGTGATAGGTTTGTCAATCGATGAATCGAAGGTGATAAAGGCCTATAACGCTTTGATCTCAAAGGATAACAAAACAAATGAAAATGTCAATCATCAAAATGTTGATAATCAAGGTGAGAGTAGACTGAGGTCCGCATCGAATTTTAAGATGCTTTCGAAACGAATTTTGAGGCACAATAAAAACGAGGAGAATCGAAAAAATTATTCTAAGTTAGCAAAGAGAAACAGAGGCTGCAATGATGCTGGTCAGAAGATTGGTGCTAATCCAAAGTTCAATGATGATCCTGGCGGTGCGATTGGATATTCGAGAACAGTGAAGAGGAAAAATGTCACTGAGGTTTCTAAGATGAAGAAATCACCTGGGTGTAAGAAACAGAGAAGGGAGATTGCAAACCTCGTAATTGATGCTAAAGTAGGTCCTTTAATTAGGGGGCCGAGGAATAGACGTTTAAGGTGTCAGAGTCATAAGGGGATGGAGAAGGAACATGATGGGTTCATTGGAAATTCCGCTTTTCCGAGAAGGAAAGGTATGCTCAATAAACAGGCGAAGAGGTCGGAATTGTCGAAGAGGAGGAAGCGATTGAAAGGAGGAATTACGAAACCTCGGAAGTTGCTATCAGGGAATCTTTCGAGAGGAAAGCGAAGCAAAACGCTCGAGGTTTCCAGGAATTTCCAAGAGATGCTGACGAGGAGTTCTGATGTGCAGGTGTGTTATTTTGTGTTTTTTATTCTTTTATTTTATGAAAAATTATGTAATTATGAAGTTAAGAAAAAATTGATAGCAGTTTCACTTATTCGAAACTCTAATTGTATAAAACTATCAATAAAACTCATACTAATGTATCCAAAATCTTTATTTTCAGAAGACCACTGTGGTTCAGGTACCAAAAAAGTCGAGGATGGTAGACGCAGTGGCCCAATGTTCTCTCCTAACTGAGCCCTCGATAGATTCTTGCCTCCAGGTTAATTCTGAACTTGAGCATTCCACCGATCCACTCTACAATAGTGATGGCCTGTCGGTAATCAAAATAGAGGAGGTTGATCTGGACGAGATTAAATCCGAGAACGATGCGGAATTTTCTGAGGAGGAATCCGTTGGAAGTTACGAGTGCATGGACACCCACGAGCGTTTAGGAAATGGAATTCAGGAACCTGTATATAATGTTCATCCCTTGATTCATCGGGAATCAGCATTCGTACCTGTAAATCCTTCGAGCAGTTTGAAAATTGCAAGGCTGCGTTCGATTGGATTTAGACCAATTCAGCTAGAGCCAGATGGTGATTGCGCCGACAATATTAGTAGAAACAACGAGGTTCAAGAGAATTTTGATGTTACAAGAAAGGATGCTGACGAGGAGTTTAATAAATATGCTAATGATGAGAGCAGCATCGTCGGTTACATGGATGATGATCTTCATTATGAGGACATCGAGAATGAAGACAGAAGTGAGGTCAACAAAAGAAAGCAGGTTTTTCTAAACAGGGTTGCTGCTCCCACAGAATATGCAGAAATGAATACTCCCTGTAGCATTCATTCAATGGATTCCAATTTCAGTTTTTTGCAAACTAGTGCAAAATACAAGGATCCTCTGAGTCAAGATTTGGAAGACACTCTAGACAAACCCTGGCATGGATGGAGAAAAATTTCCTCCGAAAAAGGAGAAGAGTGGATTGGCTGGTAAAACTGTGATTTTTTCTTTGAACTAAAGGTATAGCCTACGTTTTTTTTAACTGGTATTCATTTTTAAGTACTGTGGAAGGTCGAAGAAAAATTGCATTTTGTAATTTTTAAATGGTACCTGTGATGAAGAAATCATTTAAAGAGAGCATTCATCTTACTTTGAGTGCTTGTCATTCCCAAAGATTTATTTTTTTCTAAATTCTTTTGAAAACATTTGTATTTTTTCGAGAATAAACTTCATAGATTAATACTATTTTTGTTCTCGAATATCAATTGTTATACTGAATCATTTCAAATATTGTCTTTTTCAAATTTTTTTTTTAAACTTTTTAATTTCTTCTTTGTCAATCTTGATTTAAAAATTAAATATTAAGACTTGAAAATATTGGGCGACGTGGTTCCTTCATTGATATTAAGAGTTATATAAATGTTCTTTTATTTTTATTTTTACTAGCCTGTAAAAAATTAGTCTTCAAAGAATTGTTCTATTCACATTAAAACACAACTACATTTTTCATGTAAATTCGTAGAAATGATATTAGGTGGAAAAAAATCTTACTAATTAGAGAAATATGTAATAGAGTCGTTTTCTACTTCCTCATTAATACTGCCTTTAATTATTAACCTTTATTACTTAAAAAACGATTAATACTTCATTAGATATAATTTATAGTCTATTTTCACGAAAATTTGTAGATACCCGTTTATATGTGAAATGTTAACATTTATTTTTTTAAAAAGTACATACGTGGTATAAGTTTTAATGATTTAGGAAAGTCAATTCGATTCTTGAGTTGATCTAAAATCAAATAGATGAGAGAAAGCGTAATATTTAAAGTAAAAAAAAACTTTGGGGTTCAAATAATACATTTTGTTTTAAATATTTTAGTGGAATAACTTTGAATCTGGAAACAAGAGGCTATTTATAAATTTGGATTTTATTTTTATTATATAGCTATCTAAAGTTTTAAAAATGATCTCTGTAATTAGTCAGAACTGTATATAATATGATGGTACATGTATAGTGAAGCTTGCGTGACGAGAAATGTATTAATTTTATTAATATTCTTTTATGTATCTATGTATCAACGTTGATGGAAGTTTTTAAAGTTTACTACGTCACGCTTAACTTTTATACCGCTTGTAGCCTTCATCGTATTTTTTTAAAAATGTGCAATGGTTAGTGTTGCATTTCAAATACTATATCAATAGATGTAAATATATTCACCTCTGTCTTTACTTTTGGTCTTCTTTTTCACCTTTCCTTTCAAAGAAGACTTCAATTCAATTAAAAAGGTTTTAACTTTTTAGATAAAACAGGTACAAATTAAACATTTTCATATGATGAAAATGTAATAAATTACACACTCAGTGCCAGGTATCGATAGTTTATTTATCTCTGACACATTTTTATTTATCGTTCGTCATTCTCATTCCCACATAACTCCCATTCAAGGCTTTCATAGATCGAAGTTAAAGAAAAATCGTTAGTGTCCATTTTTGCTCAATTATTAAATACAATCTATAATAACGATATTTATTTATATATAGTATATACATTTATTAGTTTTTTTTTCAATCTAGGACGCGAATGTAGTTTTCTGGCTTAATGATGACCCATGCATCTTTCGAATCACAATTTCTTCGGTAGTAGAAAGCTATATTGAGAAAAGCTCAAAATAAATTATAATAATCTTTAAAAATAATTTAAAAAAAAAAGAAAATGCAGAGTTGTGATTGCGAGAAACGATTAATACTTGTATATAACAGAAGAACTCCATAAAAAAAGAATAACACAAATTACACGTCTCTAAGTTCTACAATAATAATTGTTACTATTTAAAAATAATAAGTACTGAATCGATGTTCAAGTCTTGAAGCGTGAAAATTGACAGTGACTCGTCGCAAACAGAAAAATATGTATGTTTTACCTTAACACATTGGCTGTCAACATCAAGATTTTTTTTTTTTGCAACATTAAGAGTTCTTTTAATCTTATAATTATAGCGAAGTGAAAACTTTTACCAAAGTGTTAGGTAGGCGTTGCAAAAAATTGAAAATGCGATACAAACAAATTTAAATGCCTCGAGTAAGCGTAATTGTTTTAAATTAGGAAGTCCACGCCACAAAGTAAAAACCCACGCTTCGATGAAAAATCGTTTATAAATGATGATTATTTTTTAAATGAAAAATTTACTTTGCCTGCAGAAGAGTATTGCGTGTTTAAAGAAAAAAGAAATGAGAATTCGATCCTTTTTTACATTTTATCATATCGTAATCTTAGAAGAACAATCTTTAATTTTTTAGATATTCAACTTTAGATACATCTTAATTATTAGTTTTCAAAACATTTCTTAATATTTGTGTTTTGCATTTTTTGTTTATTTTTTTTAAAGAACAAATTCACTTTAACATTCTTAAATAATTTTTTTAATTCAAGGAAAAAGTCAAATATGTCAAACTTGATACACAAAAAAACTTAAAGAATTTTAGAAAAACGTAATTAAAAATTTTTAAGTTCTCATTTCGAATGTCTTTAAATTCTTATCTTAAACAGAATAAAGATGACTGCATTCACAAAATAAACAAACAGTGCTGATCGCAGAAGCGTTACCTTAAAAATTAGGCAAGACGATACGAGGCAGCCGACGTGTTAAAACTAATTTTGTGGTACCACACCCAGAACGAGTAACACCGCTTCGAACGTGTGAGCGTATTAAAATAAATATTTTCTATACTATCTTACGCTGCGTAACATAACGATGTTGTTAACATGAATATAACATTATGGAACTATTACAATACGATTCGTGATTCGTACTTGTTTCATTCAGTTTTATCTCACCCTCCTCTGCTTCTTTCTAAGAATAGAGGAGAATGAGAATTACAAATTACAATTGGTAATATGTACACAGAAAAATAAAGTTTACAAATAGTATTTCGAAAGTTTTACAATAGTATTTTCGAAAGTTGAGTTTTCATTTTTTTAGTATGAAAAAATCATTTAGATTGCACTCGATGACAAGACTTCAAAGTAAGAAGCCCTTGGAATTTGACTTTATTTTCTGTCGCTCTTTTTTTTGCAATTCTTTTTTTACTGGAATTCCTCATCGCTGCTGAGTAACATTGTTTTTTCATTATAATTCTGGGAGATGGTGGCAACACGTTGATGCGATGTGTTGCGTCTTTGAGGTGGTGGAACTGGCATGTTCTGAGGATCGTCTGGGTCGTAACTGGATACGCGCATACCTCGCTGGCCCTTTGTGCCTCCTAATATTATAGTTTTACATCATTTCACGCATTATCACCCTTAAATTTCAAGCAAAACACTGTACAGGTATTCAAGTCTTACAATTCTGAAGAAACAAACTCTTTTGTTTATTCTGAAAAAAAAACAAAGTAAAAAAAAAATAAACTCTAAAAACGAAATCCTCATTCAAAATATTTTAATAAATACAATCGATTTCTAAATTGAATTAAAGAGTTCTTTGCTAAATGATTTCAAAAATCAAGATAATAATAAATGACTGAATTTGGAATATAACTTGCAAAATAAAAATAAATATCTTGTTCACTGTTAACTAAAAACTTGTTTTTTCTGATTGTAAGACTTTGTCATGCTTGATATTCGGTCGCAATGCACTTTGTACGATAAAATAATAATATATAATAATAATTGTCTTACTTTCCAACATAAAGCTAGATTACATTCGTATAAATACCAGCGACGAGAGATGAGAAGTGTTCGTTTAGCATTGTATGTCTCAGGTTACCAAATGCATCATGCAGATCAGATAAGGAAGGGAGAGGGTACACGACAAAAAAGCTGGGGTATCGTGCGAGTAGATAATAAGGAGGCGTATATAAAATAAAAAAATACTTAGTAATTGCGCATTCGTAAAGGAAATTGTTTAATAGCGTGCGAATTCCTACCATGGTTTCTGATTTGATTTAGAAAAAAGCTTATTGTAATTCAATAAAGAAAGTGAGTTAAAACTTGCCCGCGTGAAAAACTGTCGAATTGAAGGAGACTTTTGTCGGCTGTTATTTATCGTCATTACGTTTATTGAAAAAATAAGCGTCGCAGACTAACGCCGCTTTGTTTTCTTCTCTTTTGTTCTAATTAAGTTATTAATCATTAAGAATTAAGTATACGTAATCATTAAGAGCTTAAGTGCTATTTTATACAATAAGGCTGGTTCAAACCCAGGGGAGATACCTTGGACGGTTATTGTCAGTATTTCCAATATTAGCTCCAAAGGAAACTGTTTTATTGCAGATAATTCAATTCTGTCAAATCATCTGCGTTTGATAAAGCGAGTACAAAGAGATTATCGATAATAATGTATTTATTGCCGATTTAGGATCTTTTTGGTCCTCTGCTAAGGACGAGCAAAGTCCGAAGTCCAATGTTTCTTGAAATAAAAAATTGAGATGCCTTGGGGCACTCACAGCTTTTCGTAGGACAAGTTGGTATTGACGTCTGAAAAACAGCAAACAAAGCACCTGCTGAATCCGCTTTTATCTATTTTCTCATTTTCAAGCCGATTAGATGTGAGTGCAGATTTTAATTTTCTCTTTTGTGAACTCGCTTTTTGTTCGTGAGTTTGCACCGGTTTCACCGTTGCAGTGTTTTAAGCGTGTGTTTAAAATCGAAAACTCACTCGAGATCTCTATATTTAAATATTTATACAGTGATTGTTTGCAGGTGCTCTTAATTTTAATTCAGAATAATACTTGCAATTTTTAAGCACTTTAGTTGAAAACAGCCAGCAGTGGCGATTAAAATCAAACGAAATAAAATGTAGATGTATTTACAAAAGCGAAAGGGATTTGTAAGTATTGAAAACTCATTTAGATTTCAAAACTAGCTGACTGTTTTAGATGATTAAAGTGAGTGCTATGATAAATGTTCATGTGCTGTTAGTGAACTACAAAATATCGTGACGCTGAAAACAAAATCATTGTCTTTCTAAATTTACAACAGTAATTTTGGTATCAGAGCCAATAAGTAAATGAAACATGAGGAGTTTTCTATTAAATAAAACTTGACCAATAAAAAATACAAAAAAAAAACAATACAAAAATAAAAAATTACAAAAAACTAAAAACAACGACATTCGCTATGAAAAAACTTATGAAAATTCCTCATGGAAGATGAATTTTTCGATTTGTTGCACATGCTACACTGAAACTGGCTACTTCATGCCACAATAAAACTTTGTACAACATCGAGTGCTATTTCGACTTTCAAATGATTTAAAGTATTAATTATAGAAAGTTTTGATTTTATACGCACCAGAGCTGTACTGAGTGTATTGTTGATACTGCGGATGAAAGTTATGGATGGCATCAGTCATAATATCTTTAGGATTCATCGTTTCCTGTAAAATTTAATGAATATTTTCTGTTTTTCTTCTTCGTCTAAAAAAGTAAACATTTTTAAAAAACAAAATTAAAGATTTGAAGTACCTTTAGGCTGCTACTAATACTTTGCATTGTCACACTACGTCCTCTTGAGTCAGTGACGCAACCAGCTGCGTAAATTTGGTACGGGAAAGCATAGCGCAGAGCAATCGCGGCGAAGAGCATCTCAATACAAATCAGGAAATTCTGGTAGCCAGCTGAAACGGTACCTGCGCCAGTTGAATGTCCTAAGCTGTCGATTACGGGCGAAATAACCTGGGCCTTTTCCAAAATAGCTAAGAGCACACCTGAAAATATTTCCATTTAGAATTATTAGATAGTTCTTTTAAAATTCATTTAAATAATTTAATTAATTCTGCAATTATAAACATGCATAAATTAATTCTCAAACAATAATTGTAATTTGAGTGGCCACCTTGCCAGAAGGACAAGAAGATGACGCTCTTGACGGTGCAGAACTTGAGAACCGGTTCGAAGGGCGTAAGCAGGTCTCGTGTAGCAAAATAGAAAAGGAAGAGTCCATACAAGGCAAGGGTAACGCTGATGTTGTAGATGGACGTAATATAAATGTATCCACCATCGAGAGACCAGTCACCATCTCGGTAATGTCCAAAAGCTTGCAGGAATATGATCACGAATGCCATGACGGGTTTTACCAAACAGAACTGCAAAGTTGCTTGTTTGCAGAATCGTAGGAAGCCGATGGTGTAAGTCTTTCCGACCAAGCAGCAGGTACCATAAAGGCAGCTAGAACGTATTGGCTTGCCTCGGATCTCAGACATAATGTTGCCCTCTCCTCCCAGGTACTCGTAGCATAACGATAGGAAATTGTATATCACAAAAGCCTCGTAGCAATCTCGTACTGTGAAGAAGTAGACATAATAACTCTCGCTGTTGAAAAACATCAAAGAGATCCATGAATACGAGCCATATATTGGCACGATGAATAAAATTCTCACTATCCACCGCTGCTCTGTTGGATTCGTATACCACCTCAGATGATGATAAATCTGTAATAAAAATAGAATAATAATTCATATTTTTGAAAGATTTTTTTATAGAAATTTTCAATATTTAAGATTTAAATTTCACACTGAATTAAGTAAGGGATTTAATAACTAAAAGATGACTTACTTGTTGACAAGTTAGGAAAAGAGCTAATGCGACAAAAGCTCCTGCAAGGCCCTGGGCTGCTTTCGTTTGTAGAAATATAGGAGTTGGTTCAATGTCGTCGGCTTTTGCAATAAAATTGTTTATAACATTTGTCACAGTTGTTGTCGTCATATTGTTTAGAGTCGAATCCATGGTGGCTGAAGCTCCTGGCATAGAGTTAGTAGTCATGATCTAATCTGAAAATAAAATTCATTTATTAAAATTGGAATTTAAAAACAGTTTGTACAATATTTTTACAATATTTTAAAAATATTTTATACTCAAGTTCAAAAGAAAATAATTTAAAAAGCAGATCCAACTTGTATGACTAAATCAGAAATGAAAAAAACCTGTCCTATTTCATTAGTTGCTTTCCTCATTTTTCACTTCTCGCAGAAAAGGATAAAAAAACTCGTAATTTAAGGACATGTATAAGTCACGAGACTTGGCGTTTGTAATCATATTTGAGATTTTCAAGTTTCACATTAAAAAACCAGTAAGGTAGGATTGGAATAAGTAATACATGGCTTTAATGAGTCGTTTTCCTGAAATAAAATAAAACTATTCTTTTAGGTCAAATTTTATAATTTGACTTGTGCTTCATTTTCCTATAGTGTTGACCTTCCTGAGTTAAATGCGAGAAGACCAATCAATACGTTTTATGATCAACAAGAGCAAACAAACAGAACGCCATTGAGAATTAAAGAGTGAAAGTTTTACGCCGATTCATTTTGCACGAGATAGGCTCTGAGTTTTTGGTGAGAGACTAAGCGTCAGATCTGAAATTTTTGTACTAGTTAATGTAGAGAAATTTTTAGTTCAAAAAAGTGGGCTAAATTGGGAAGGTACTTTCTTTTCTTTACCCTGGATTTCCAACAAGAAGTGGTCAAAGTGCAAAATTTTATCGCAGAAAGACTTGTTTTACTGCATTCAAAATTAAATCTTTAACATAGAATTTTATTTTAAATCATTAGTTATTAATATTCAAGATAATCTTGATAATACATGTAGAGCACTTTATAACTTACAATTGACCTTCATTGAGAGTTGTCATCAAGGAAACGGTACTTGCTTTGCATTTCTGTTTTTTGCACTTAATAAACAGGAATACATTAATATGTTTCATAAAGCAAGTCGAAGTTGCAACACAGAATTTCAAAATATTTCCGCTCGCACTCACATCTTTTAATTAGTCTATATTTTCATTGAACAATCCGGTTGTGAACAAATATTGATTATATAAACATTGTTATTCTTTTGAAAACCCCAGTGCATAATTCAAATAAAATTTAAAGTTCTCAATTGAGAAACAACTCCTTTTGAAGAATGATTAAAAAAATAATATAAAATGTGAATGTAAAATTGAATAACAATGTAAGTAATACTGTACTATTTTATATATTTATTGTTAGACAATTTCTAACTACAATAGAAGATAGTCCTCGCTGTATAACATTTCTTGCAAGTATAATATATATCATTCAAAAAGAGAAACTTGCATTTCTCAAACAATCTAGCCTCGAGCAAAAAAGTAATTTTAGATAAACACGAATAATCGATCGAACTTGACACATTTGAAACTCATAGCTTATCCAATGAACAAACTCTATCCACAGGTCTATCTTACAATTTCTATTTAAAAGATAATTGTCATGGCAATTGCGATAATCGCAATACTATCCACTTTCATATATGTAACGAAATTTCGTGAAAATCATATATACTTATCCGGAAATAAGATTTCTAATAAAAATCCTGTCAAAACAAAAATTTTTGACGTTTATAAATTTCGGATAAAAACAGATATACAAATGAAATGTTACAATTGTCACAATTTACCTACAGTCTAAAAATTAAAAAAATAATTCCAAGTTGACCTTATTAAGTACAATATACTGAATAATTAACAAAAAAACCTTCCATATCGTGGCTGTTCGACCACGATGGTTCTCGGGTTAGAAATCAATATGCACAACAACAACAACCTGACTACTTTATTTGTGTGGCAATTTTATTACACGGACATGGACCTGATAAAATTTGGCTAGGTGAATCATAATCGATGAGAAAGCAAAAAAGTTGAGAAGATGCGTTAACTCACCTGCTGGTTGATTCCGTGATTCTTGATAGCGGACAGTCGTAATATCCAATTTCAGAAGGCAATCGACGACGCGTCCGACGACTCGCAGATGTGACCTTTCCAATAAAACACTTCTAATCTGGTATCCTTGCGTTATTTTCAATCTTAATCACCGCACCTCACTTGTACCTAACATTTTGAAAAACTTTCCTGCCTCCTAGCAGACTCCAGGAACTTGAAAACGGACGAAATATCGGATGGCAAAACAGCCTACCACACACTCACACAGCAAAACTCTCCTGTCCTGTCTCCTGTCTTTCTTTTTCTCTTGCCTCATCTCTCCCTCTCTTCTTGCGAAAATAACTGGATTTGTTATCCTGTCAAGTATTTGGTAATACAGCATAGGGTTTCAAACCCCTTTTATTAAAATTGGTTTTAATCTTTTTTTGTCATTTCAATTTGATTACGATTATTTTTAACCATTCCTTTCTCAATTTTATATCAACAAAATCTTAACAAAGGAATTATTTACTTTTTTAAAACGACTTTGTAATCCTTTTAGTGGAAGATTTCGAGGTTACATTTAGTTAGATTCAACAACATTTTATGAAGGGAGTAGCATCATGAAGATCCTTCAACAGATATGTATTTTATGTACTTTTTCTTCTCTTTTTTTATGTACAGTATTTGCCTTCACTCTGTCATTGTCTTTTCACTCTTTCCCACGGTCGAAAATAATTCTCAATAATTCCCTTCACTTTAAATTACAAGAATGAACAAGTACGTTGGAGCTTAGGCATCAATTATTTTGATTATTTCACAAGGAAGGAATGTCTGTGAATGTATCAGAGTGTAATAATATACAAAGGGATGAAAAAAATCATGAAAATCCATGGAAAAACCATCTCTATTCTGGATTTTTATTAGTTTTATTGGAGGGCGTTCATGTAATACGTAATATGTTTTTGTTGGATGCTGCTTGCCCTTCAAATGAAAATATGTATCCGTAACTCCAGATTGGAAAGTCACCTGTCAAATTTTTTCGTATAAAGTTCATAAAAGCTTTTTCTATTATTTTTGTAAACATGCTTTTGGAAATACGATTATAAGTAATAATTAATGAATGTTACGAACCTAACTATGTAGAAAGAAGAGCTTTATGAATTTTACTTTACATACGAAAAAGTGACAGGTGACTTATGCGAACTCCAGTTACAGTTATTTTTACTTGGAGCGGATGGCTCCTAATTATCTTGTTTCTTTTTCGAATTTTCTAATTCATCCGCAAGTTTTCCATCGGTATTTATACTCATAGGAATCAAAAATATCTTTGTAAAAAGAATGATTCCTATTTTTTTATAATTTTCCGCGTCACATATTTCGAGATATTTCGATATTTTCGACTTTCGATTTCTTGATTGACTGACCTTGAGGTGCTGTGAAAGAAAGAAGAAAGAACCTTCTAGTTCATACGTCTACTTATACTATACTCTATGGTTTCAAAATGGTTTCAAACGTCAAAACGCGTCAAAACTTGCAAGAGTCGGGACTTGGATCGTAGTCAATCGTAGTATTTCATTTCATTAAAAATTTGGCTGTGGTACGAATATGCTCTGAAATAATCTTCTAATTCGTAAGTATTATATCTTTACTTCTTTCTAAGTATAGGCATGCAAATACGCAAATATAATCCGATTTTTCAAAACAATTTTAATAGTTTCGAGGCTACATTCTTTCAAAAGTTTCAAAACTTGAAATTTGTCATCACAGCAATTGAAGATAAAATTGAAGATAAAATTTACTGTAAAAAATATTTCTTGAAACTTTACCACTACGTTTTGTAATTATACCAAAAGTTGTATAATCACTTCCTTTAGAGTAATGAACTTACTAATATGAAGAGAAAAAACATCACTTCCAACGTAGTACTTTTACAGAATTTTGTGAATTTATATCTCTGAATGTAGATAATAATTGAACTGATTTGAAGACTGTCAGCCTCAGCGAAGAGTCAAATTATAACCTACTTTCAAAGAGGTAAATTCACAAAATCTGAAAAATCTTGTAAAAGTACTACGTTGGAAGGGGTTTTTTCTCTTCATATTAGTAAATTCACTACTCTGAAGGAAATAATTATACAAGTTTTGGTATAATCACAAAATACACTGATAAAATTACAAATATTTTTTACAGTATATAACACTAAAAGTTCTATTCAAATTAGGCAGTTTGTAATACTTGTCAATAGGAAAGAATCTTACACTAACGACATATTTGCATTAATAAATATTTTTCCCTTAAATTAGGTAATACATATACCTTCGTTTCATACAGATGGATGTAAGTGGTCTAGAATTATAGTGAAAAATATTTATTATTGTAAAATTAAATTTGCTCTTCAAGGTAACTTTTCGGAACTTTATTAACATGTTCAAGGTGCTGGATTCAACTCTACTCTTAAAATTTGATTTCTTCTTAGTATCCTTGGCACACTCAATCTTAGAGTAAATTTTTGTTCTCTTTACAGTGATTGAAATATATAATTATATATTCAATTGAGCCACATAAGATGACTGATGAACGATCTTTGCGAATGCAGCAGCATTTAAGGGTAGTTGATACATGTTTCAATCCCATGGCAGTAAAAAAACCCGAGTTAGCAGAACCACCCAAAGTAATATATGTCAACCCTAATTATGGAATGCGAAAACATGTCATTCATGTAAATCCAAATGTGCATTCAAAAGTGTCGATACACGTAAATCCGCAATTAAATTCACAAATATCTACGTCCGTGAATCCAAACGTTTCTAGTAAAACGTCGATTTACGTGAATCCAAAAATTGTCAAAAATATGAATGTCATGGAGCATATAAATAGAGAAGAAAATAGGAATATTGCTGGTGCTGAAAACTCGGAACCAAAAGCTTTGCAGGAAAAATTACAAAACTCCATATATGTTAATCCGAAACTACTGAAAAATATTTCTTCTGTGGAAGCTGAGCAAACACCTCAGAAGAAAGTAGTTACCCAACAAACCAGTTACAACGTTTGTTCAAAATCCAATTTAAAAAATTTAACACCAAAAAAATCTACGACTTCAAATGTCGTATCTTTCTCAAATAGAGCACTTGTGCGATTAAAGCGAAATTCAAAAGGTTCGTCTAATACTTTGGTTGTTAGCCCGAATAAAATTCGACGCATTTCTGCTACAGGATTAAAGATGACTGTCGTGAAAGAAAATACTTTATTGGGCACTGCAAATCGTTCTTGTCAGGTGAATAACCGGTTAAAATTCGTGAAATGTAAAAGTAATGTAGGCCAATACAATGTGGATAAAACTCTGGTTCAGAGAGGAAGAACGAAAAATTCTGAGCTTGTTAAGAAGAAAATATTGTAAGTATATTAGGGGGCGTCCATTAATTACGTAAGGACAATTAAAAAAAAATCTGATTATAATATGCTCCTTTTTTCTGTGAGAAGTAATTTTGTCTCATTCTTAATTTGAAGAATTTTGATCCCTCTTTTACAAACGAAATATTTTTTACTGTCCACTCTCTAGGTTTCACTTTTTACTTTCAGCTGCTTATATTTCTTAACTCAAATAAAGAGTATAAATTTAGAGAAACCATAATTTTAGGCCCTGACCTTATACAGTTGATGGATGCTCCCTTACCTTTATGTAGAAATTGTAAAACAGTTTTTTATTATATTAATTGACATTTTCACAATATCTGTTCATTATATTCTTTTTACATTTTTTAGAAGCAATTCTATGAAGTTAGTGTCGATTGGAGGGATTTCATATAAATCATCAAAGAATCAATTAGTTCGAAGGACCAACACGAGTTCCACAAAGAGTATTTATCCTATGTTTATTTATTTATATGATTTCATTGCCACTATTAAATCATGCTATTTTTTGTATAATTAAAATTTATTATTTTAGGGAAACGAATTATTTCGAGTAAAGTTCAAGATCAGTTCGTCATAGCCTCTAATGGAAAAGCACTTCGCAGAATAGATTCCACCAAAAAATGTCTAACTCAAATGAATCCCTCAAGCATCGTAAATTTAAATAGAACCACATTAGTTCGAAGAAAGTCCATTGCTTTAGTAAAACCAACTTTTAAAAATAATATCACGTAAGTAATTCAAATTCTACTTTCATTATTTAATAATTGAAAGTGTTTAAGGATCGTTTTAGAGCTTTTTTTCCATTACGTTACAAATTTTCATCATTGAAGGTCAATAAAGATCTCAAACATTTTTTTTTATTTTTAACTATCATATTGTATACATTTTTTTTAATTGGTCGTATCGAGAGTTAAACAATATACTCTTAGAAGCTTTTAGAATATAGTGAAAACTAATTTTATATTACTTTGAACAGCAATAAAGTCAAGCAAAGAAGTATACAGATTTTACGTAACAAGTTGCGCAAGAACAACCAGCCCTGTCTCTTCTTCCAAAAGTTTGGCTATTGCGCTAATCAAGCAAAGGGATCATGTCACAAAGTTCATGATAAGAAGCAAGTTGCACTTTGTAGGAAGTAAGTAATTTTACTATTTCTGTTTTTGTTTTAAACTGTATCGTAGCCTAGGCTAAATTATCTTATTTTTACTGTGGAAATTAATATCTTATAATGTAGAATCTCATAAATAAACTTTTGTTATGGATTTAGATTTCTCCAAGGAAAATGTATGTTAGATAATTGTGGACTGTCT
The DNA here is from genome assembly GCA_900474325.1 of Synergus umbraculus. Taxonomy (NCBI): domain Eukaryota; kingdom Metazoa; phylum Arthropoda; class Insecta; order Hymenoptera; family Cynipidae; genus Synergus; species Synergus umbraculus. The sequence continues at coordinate 6,887 of UCOK01018851.1, read as the reverse complement.
CATGATGTTGGTCCCGAGAAAATGCCAACATGCAAGTACTTTTTGGAAGGCTGCTGTACTCGCGATACCTGTCCATATGTGCATGTGAAAGTTTCATCGAATACTCCTATTTGTCGCGAATTTTTGCAAGGTTATTGTAAAAAAGGTGATCAGGTAAGAATTCTCTATATTTTCATTTTTCATTCCAACATTTATTTAATTTCTTAATTTTGGTCACTTCTTTTTAATTCTTCAGAACTTCTTTTAACTCACAATTCTTTTACTTTTTTTTAAATTCAGTAAAATTCTTTTCAACTCTTTCTAAAAGTTTTATGTATGAAGAAAAAAAATTTCATTGTACTTTGATTTATATTGAATTATTAATGAGAAATTAATTTATATTTTTTTCTGCAGTGTGAACAACGCCATATATACACATGTCCTGAATTTGAAAAAACAGGCACTTGCAGCAAGGGTAAGTACTGTCCTTACCCTCATAAATCTAAGGCACCGAAGATTTCTTGTACTCTGCAAAAACGAAAAACACCGCAGATTTCTCGTACTCTGCAAAAACAAAAAGATTTATCATTATTAAAAGACACAGAATCCACAGTAGGTACTATGGAAAGTAGAAAGCGATATTACGATAATTGTAATGAAGATCTTGAAAAAAAGAGAGAAAATATATTGAAAAAGGTTAAAATAATACAGTCTGTACATAAAGCAGGCCAATCAGAAGAATCGATTAACGATAAAGAAGTAAGTTCAAGTGAAAATTCTTCGGAATCTGAAAATGAACGAGAAGTAGGATTAGAACGACCGAAAAGACCTCCAATCGGGCCTTTACCTGCTTATATTCCAATTAATTAATGATAAATTAATTTTTTTAGCTAATTTTCTTTTCTGAATATTAGGGTGACAATCAAAAACCTGAATATTTCTTTGAGAGTGTTGAAACTCAATTCTAATCTCAAAATTCTACTTCTTTAGTGTTTGATTGTCACCTTATTATACATATAGATATGTCTTTTAAGTCGTCAGGAATTAATAAAAAGTAAAAATAGTAAAAAGCCTGGCATTATTACGTCAATTACTTACAGTATATTTGTATAAAAGTGAATAAAGATTAAAAAATTACATTCGTAGTAATATAGGATTATAGAAATTCTTATGTGTCTGTCATATTTTTATCTGACAGAAAATCTGTGATATCATTAGAAAACTAGAAAATGAGAAAAAATGGTGTTGCTGTAATAAGATAATGTTCTTCACATTACAGTTAGACATATTTCTATGTTTCTGAATGTTATTTGTAGATCTTAAAAACAGGCTTATATTTTTAGACGCTATTTTTACTTCCTGAAAAATCTTTGTTGTTCTTCTGGTATCGACAAGATTTGCTGGCGAAGTAGCGAATTGCTAAAGAAATATTTAAATGTTATGTTTATGCGATTTGAAATAGATATCCAGAGAACCTAGCAATTCATCTTTGGTTTGCCAGATTTGCCTGTGTGCAGCAGATTAGGATGACTGACTCTTGCACACTAGATCTCTACTTGTACCTTACAAAAGTGCATTTTATTAATTGCATTGCTTTTTCTACTAGTTCTTAAAGCTTTTAACGAGTTAAACTGTACCTTTTTTTTAGGTTATTATTAATAAAGAAAAGAAATACAAATTAAATGATTATATTATTTACCAACAATTTTCCCTTTCTCAAAGAAAATTAATTAAGTTGGCGATTTATCCTAGTAACTGGAAATTTTTTAGAAACTCATATAAATATTTAATTTACTTAAAAATGTTGAGTTTTTTCATTGAAAATAAGTGAAATTTTCACTCGCAAATGCAATAAATATTTTATTTAAGTACACAGTTTTTCAAATATGAACATTTCGTTGGAAATGTACATTTTTTATATAAATATGATTTTGAGAATTCTCGACTAGAGAGCATAGATTGAAAAAGGGATTTTATACAAAAGTATATTATACATTTTTTAGCAGAACTAAAACAGAAACAATAATATAACTATAAACATTTTATACAATCTTGTTGTTTAAATCTTCCGATATAACAGGGTCCAATTGCTAGGATGATTGTAAGCCAATAAAATAGGGCAGTGAAGAAGTAGGGAAATACTCTTTTCGTCGACTTCGGATGACACACTGAGCCAATCATTAAGCCATTCCTGCATTGATTCAGTTGACATGTTCACTGGGTTTAATCCTCTGAATGCTACTGCCTGCAATAAGATAAAGGTTTGTTGTCATACTTTAAAATCAGAACTACCCAAAGTGTATCGTATTGTATTGGAATAGAATGTTACATACCCATCTTAGTGCATCATTTGGTACATTTGTGACACCTCCTTCATTTCGAATTGCATTATCCATCCTCTGTATCAATAGTCCCCTGTTTAGTAACCTTTTCCTTCTAAAAGGTCTCCACCGTGGCATGCCGTGAATGCGAAGCAGTTCTACCTTTAAGGAAATTTTAAAAGATTTCAAGATATTTCTTTAAATTTTAAATAATTTCTAAAGATTTTACAGGCTTTGAAGGGATTTATATCATTTAGGAATTACATATTTAATTTTAAATCAGTACTTCCCCCTAGAAATGGAATAAATTTTACCATCTATAATTTAATGTTCAGATTTGATTATTTTGAGTTTATTGACCCAGCCTTTAGTATATTATACGTACCACATGATTTCTTTTGAGTGATTTCAAAGAATACGGTGATTCTGTAAATAATTCTTTGGTAGCAAGAATGTCTGAAGTTGTAGGATGAGTTCCACTACCTAAGCTCGCAATAATACCAGTCCATTTCATTTTTAAATTAGACTGTGGAATATTGTGTATTTCTGCTTGTAAAGAGCGCAACACAGGTTTATTGTATTTCAATTTCCGTTTCTGTTCATAGAGAAGGAAATCAAGTCTTTGTTGCAAAGTCCAAAAATGCGTGATGAGAAATATTCTAGGAAAAAAGTAAATCATAGGAAATACTACATAATTAGTGAATGGAACTGCTGAAATTAATAAGACTGGAGATACTTTCAGTAAATCCTTAGGCAGCGTAAAACTCAGTTCAAGTTCACTTCTTGTCAACTTGTCAATTCCTTGCTTTTTTTGCTTTTTTTTAATAAAATAATATTTTTTCATATCCTGATATAAGTCTTTGATTCCTGTATTAAATACACGCATTATTTTCATCTTTGGAAATCTCTTCTCTATGTTCCTCTGGTACATTGAAATGAAATTCATATAATGTAAAATCATCATTCTTTTCAAAAATGCTTTTCTTTTCTGCGCTTTTTCGGCTTCAGATTCGGAAGGAGTTGGAGGAGTTTTATTTGCAGCATACCGTATTTGAACTGGAACTGAAATTTTAACTGACACTGGGAGGTTTCTAGAGGTTAAGGATGCACAATTTCCATGACTCAAAATGCAATTTACTATCTTGTACATTTTTTGTTGCTTTTTGTTCCTTCCTTCACTTAATGTATTATTTATATCTCTAATATGTATGTCATTGACTGTCACTAATTTTTATAATGTTTATATGCTTTTCATTTTTCCACTTTTAGTTAAAAGTTAATTAAGTTAAAATACATATTATGTACATAAACATGATTACAAGAAAACTATGGAATATAACCGAGAATATAAGAGAATTTAAAGAATTTATGTTTTAGTTCATTATTTTCAACAGTAGTCAGGTATATGTATTTTTATGGTTAAACAAGAATAATTTATTTATAAAAAAATATCTGCATATAATTAAAAAAGCATATAGAAATATTATCACTCAAAATGCTTTAATATTTTGTATTTTACATTATCAGAATTTGAATTTCCCCGCCATTTAATTGAAAATTTTGTCCAATTTTCGTAGGGTTTCCCTACGTGTGAATAGGGTTTTATGTACAAAATTTCATGAAAGTTGGTGATTTGCATTCTGTGAAACGACCCTTATCCTCATTCTACCGTCGTTTTCTTTTTATGTAGACCTTTTAATTTATAACTTTGGCATCGTCCATGGGTTCTACTTTGAAGTTTTCTGATGCAATAAGTACCACACCACAGTTTGGATTTTTACAATTACCAAGTGTTCAATTTTAATCAAAGTAAATTTTTCAAGATAAAAAGTCTTTAATTTCATCTTGAAAATGTCGGAGGATGAATCGGTACGTAAAAAACATTAATTTAAGTGACAGTTGGAAATGGAAAGGATAGTCAAGAAGCATGGCAATATGCTTTCATTTTTATATATAAAAAAATGTATATATAGTTCCATCCTGATTTCTAATAAATCTCTCTATTATCTGAATTAAGTTCATAATGTAAATAAAACTCATTCTTATGCTGATCGATGCTTAGTATTCATGCACATTCTTTGCTATCAAGATTTTAAAGAACGTTCTTGATGTATCAAAAATGAAAAGAGGATATAATTTCCTAGATACCTATGTATATATGTATATACCGATACATACCGAAACATGCGGTAGCGGTACGTGACATGGCGACTACGGCGACGATGAGTAAATTAAACAAATTAACTTAGAATTGTTATATATCAGTTCTGTTATGTATATATATTATATATTAGTTCTTAACCTTTTTTTTCTTATCTCTTTTCATTTTTGTCACCTATTTGACCTATTTTGCAAATTTGTCGCCATTTCACCTTTTTCTATTGATAAGTTACACCTTTCACCTTGAAATTGGAATTATATACATAATCAGTAATTTTAGGTCATTTTCCGATTTGTAAAACCGTTACCGGATTATTAAAATAAAAAGCAAAGTCAGTATTTTAAGGACTATGCAAATTTTACTCAGAAACTGATGAAGAGACAATGACCTGGAATTTTAAAAATCGCAATATCGCAAAAAACCGTAAACCCCAGGAAATGACCTGGAATTTAATTTAAAAACAGGATAAGGGCCTAAAATGTGCAAATAGCCATATTTCATAAATTTCTTATGCTTTCAGATATTTGACCCGTCATTGAAGAAGAAGAAGAAGAAAAAGAAGACCCCATTCGATATGGAGGCAGCTTTGGCAGAAGGCGGAGATTCTGGAGATTTGAATGAGGGTACCGGAGACAAGGAAAATCAAGAGCCTGAAGCCCCAAATGCCGATGATGATGAGACGTTAGATCTAGAATCGTTCGGAAAGAAAAAGAAGAAAAAGAAGAAGAAGTTTAATCTTGATGAACTCGACGCAGCCTTACCAGATTTGAAAAAAGAAGTTAGCAGAATTTGTATTTGATTTGCTGGCATCTTGCTGCAATATCACTTGAAAATTTTCACGATTATATCTCTATTTTCTCTTTTCTTTCACAGGATGAATCAGAACCACAAATGGAGGATCAAACAGTGGATGATAATTTAGATTTGGATATGGACTTTTCAAAAACGAAGAAAAAGAAAAAGAGAAAGAAGGATCTTGAGGAATTGATCCATGAGGAAGAGAAGAAGGAAACTGATGACGCTGATAATGGTAAATACCATATACAACACAATATATTTTAAGTTTTCGAAAAAAAAGATTTTTCAACACAATAACCATCTGGAGAATAAACTAGGCCTGTAATACACTCATAACAAATCTTTAAAAGAATGAATCTAATTCTTGATTGAATCAAGAAATTATACTCCAATTTTGATGTACAGTATCAAAGGGTTAACAATGTAAATGTATTTAAAAAAAAGTACTTCAAGTTTATTGAATATTTAGGGGTTTAACAATAATTATCTTCTATTTCTATAGTGGAGGACACCAATCTTTGGTTTGGATCGGACAGAGATTATACGTATGATGAACTTCTTTTGAGAGTTTTCAATATAATGAGGGAAAAGAATCCAGATATGGTAGCTGGCAAAAAACAAAAGTTCGTGATGAGACCACCGCAAGTGGTGCGCATTGGAACAAAGAAAACATCTTTTGCAAATTTCACTGAGGTTTGTTTATTCATATATTATCAGACTACAATCTGTCCATTATTTCCCTTAAATGTTTACATTTAAATATCACGTATCCTTGGAATTTGTTTAAAATTTACCCAGGATAAACTGAGAAATGACCAGAAATTTAAAATCGAATCTAGAATTGCCACTCTTAATAAGTAATATTAACATAGTGATAATTAATATATATATATATTTTTTTTATAGATTTGCAAAACTTTACACAGACAGCCAAAACATTTATTAGACTTTTTATTGGCCGAATTGGGAACAAGTGGGTCTGTTGATGGAAACAGTCAACTTATCATAAAGGGTCGTTTTCAACAAAAACAAATAGAAAATGTTTTGAGGAGATACATAAAGGAGTATGTCACATGTCATACATGTCGTTCACCTGACACTATTTTACAAAAAGACACCAGGCTCTTCTTCCTTCAGTGCGAAACTTGTGGGTCTCGTTGCTCTGTAGCTAGCATTAAATCTGGATTCCAGGTAAATTTTTTCTTATTATTTATTACACGTCTTAAGGGCGATGGACTTACAAGGCACTATGTGTCAACGTCGCAATTTTGCCGTGCATTTGCACATCAATTCCATTCGACCGTATTTGCGGAGCAAATCGGATCGAAATGAAATTTCTTTGGGCCTCAAAAAACTCTAATGTGGCAGGAGTATGTGTATTGGCTTACTTTTTCGAAAAAAGGGGGAAAACATTTTTAATATAAGTTTTTAATATAAGTGACAGAAGACCTACCTGTCTTAGAAAATCCTCTTCTTTTAGAAATATCTGCACTTGATTTGCACTCGCGATTTTTTTATATGATTTTATTGCCACGAGGGTTTTTATTTGTCACTTTATATCACTCAACAACGCGAGAAACAGTGAAAATCCGAAAAAAACTATTATAAATCCGACACACGATAAGAGG
>UCOK01018850.1:0-18623 GCA_900474325.1 Synergus umbraculus | reverse complement strand
GGGATTTTAAAAGCTTTGTAAGAGTTTTATTAGGGTTTTAGGAATTTGAAATATTATCCTGAAATTTTAAGGAATTTTATGAGATTTCTGATAATTTTAAGTGATTTCGTGGAATTTGATAAGATTTTTATGTAATATTTTTAAGGGATATAAAATATATAAAGAGATGTTAAATATTTTAAGAGATCTTTTTAAGGGATTTGAAATTTTTTTAAATCTTGAGGAAGATGAAGAGGTTTCTAAGAATTTTAAGAGATTTCAAATAATTTTAAGAAATTTTAAGAGATTTTTCTGATTTTACAGAATTTTTTGAAGATTTCTAAAATTTTTTTTAGATATTTTTACAAATTTTAACGAATTTCAAGAGGTTTTTAAGAATTTAAAGAGATTTCAACAAATTTCGATGGATTTCTAACAGTTTGTAAGGTTTTAAGGGATTTAAAATGATTTCGTGGAATTTAAGGGAAATTTAAGAGATTTTAACGGATTTTAAGAAATTTTGACGATTTCTAAGTAATTTTAAGTGAATTCAAGAGATTTTTATGATTTATAAGAGATATTGTGAAATTTTAAAGAATTGCATGAAATTTGATGAGATTTCTAATAATTTTAATGAATTTTAAAGGATTTATAGAAATATTATAGTTCAAAGAATTTCAAGATGTTTCTGGGAATTTTAAAAGGTTTTCGCGAATTTTAAGAGATTTTATGCGATTTTAAATCTTGTTGTGATATTTCGAGAAATTTTAAGAGCTTTTAAAAGATTTTAGAGAATTGTAAAGGACTTTAAAGACTTTTAAATATTGTGATAAAATTTCCAGAAATTTTAAAGGAATTCAAGAGATTTTATGAAATTTCTAATAATTTTAATATTATAGATTTTAAAGGATTTCATGGAATTTAATAAGATTTCTATGTAATATTTTTAAGGAATATAAAAGATATAAAGAGATTTTAAATGTTACCGTAAAATTTCAAGAATTTTTCCGGGAATTTTAAGAGATTTTATAAAGTTTGTCATGGGATTTCAAAAAGTTTCTAGGAATTTTTAGAGATTTTCATGAATTTTAACGTGAATTTCAAGAGATTAATGATTTTGAAAGTTTTTATGTGCATTTTTACAGATTTTTAAGTGAAATTTACGAAATTCAAGAAATTTTTAGGATATTAAAAAGATTTTGTAGAATTGTATGGGATTTTAGGACATTTCGTAAAATTTTAAGGGATTTTAAAATCTTTGTAAGAGTTTTATGAGGTTTTAAGGAATTCGAAATATTATCCTGAAATTTTAAGGAATTTTATGAGATGTCTAATAATTTAAAGTGATTTCAAGAGATTTTTCTGATATTTAAGTGATTTTGTGAGAATTTTAAAGGATTTCATGGGATTTCAAAAGGTTTCTTGGAATTTTTCGAGATTTTCATGAATGTTAACTTAGATTTAAGAAGATTTATGAGTTTAAAAATCTTCCTGGAATTTTTAAGGATTTCATGGAATTTGAAGATATTTCTAATACTTTTAATGGATTTTAAAGGATACAAAAGGGATTTGAATTGTTATCATTGAATTTAAAATAATCTCAAGAATTTCTGAAAATGTTAAGAGATTTTCACGAATTTTCAGCGATTTCACAGGTTTCCAAAGGTTTCTTAGAATTTTTCGAGTTTTTCACGAAATTTAACATAGATTTCAAGAGATTAGAGAAATAAACCATAATAAATTATATAATATTGAAAAATAACGTAAATGCACGCGCCTTCCTTTTTTTTATAAAGAGTGAGGATTATTTTTCTTTGTGTCTTTCCCATTCATGTCGGAAAAATCCTTTAAGGCTTGATGGAAAAAATAGGAAAAATAAAGGAAAGCCTTTCCTGTCATGATGGGGAAATAAAATGGAAAGAAATAAATGCTTCTAATTATATAGTATAATATATGTATATAGAATAATATTAGGTTGTTATACTTGAAAAGCGCTTCTTCAGCTTCCGTTGGGGAAAGGATCTTCGTGATGAGCTAAATTATCCGTGGCATCGTGTTTATTATGCAGTCACTAGTAATGATTTGCTCCATTTGATTCTATATTCATCATAAATACCTTGAGGAGTGAAGGAGTGAAAAGAGGAGAGGGAATAGGTTCGTCGCAACAATCTTCCCACGGTGTTGAAGACGAGATCTTGGAAATGACGCCAGAGCGCAGCCTTGCAAGGACGAACTCACCGTTTTAGATAGAGTAAATGCTGATGATTATCATTAGCGTCGGATTGCGGTTCTACTCGAAGCGCGGGCTTCAAATTCCTTTTCAGGCCTGCTACCGAATTCCGATTTTCAAATTCCACGCCTTTCCTAGATTTTTTCAAAATAAATGCGCCCTGCTGTGAAAAGTCTTTTAGAAATGAATTTTCGTGTGATTATTTATTTTACTTCTTTTCTTACAACTTCAAATCATTCAAAAAGCAAGGAAATTTCGCTGATTAAAATTTAGCTGAGAGTACATTTGAAAGAATAATTTATGCGAAATTTATAAGAGACATTTCGTTTTACAATCTACTACCTTTTTTAGAGAGAAGTTTCAAAAGATTTCTAGGAATTTTAAGGGATTTGAAATATTTTTAAATTTTGAGAAAGTTGAAAAGGTTTTTGAGAAGTTTAAGAGATTTCAACGAATTTTAAGCGAATTTCTAATATTTTCGTGAAATTTCGAGGAATATTAAGCGAATTCAAAAGATTTTTATGATTCTTTAAAGATTTTGTGGAATTTGATAAAATTTCTATGTAATATTTTTAAGGGATATAAAATATATAAAGAGATGTTAAATATTTTAAGAGATTTTTTAAAGGGAATTTTAAAGGATTTGAAATTTTTTTAAATTTTCAGGAAGATGAAGAGGTTTCTAAGAATTTTAAGAGATTTCGAATAATTTTAAGAAATTTTAAGAGATTTTTCTGATTTTATAGAATTTTTTGGAGATTTTTAATAAAATTTTTAAAATATTTTTACAAATTTTAACGAATTTCAAGAGGTTTTTAAAAATTTAAAGAGATTTAAACAAATTTTGAAGGATTTCTAACAATTTGTAACGTTTTAAGGAGTTTAAAATGTTTTCGTGGAATTTAAGGGAATTTTGAAAGATTTTGATGGATTTTAAGGAATTTCGATGATTTCTAAGTAATTTTAAACGAATTTGCAAGAAATTTTTATGATTCTTTATTGATTTCCTGGAGTTTAATGAGATTTCTAATAATTTTAAGAGATTTTTCTGATTTTAAAAAAATTTTGTAGAATTTTTTGAAAATTTCTGAAATTTTTTAGATATTTTTACAAATTTTAAAGGATATACAGGAAATATTATCATAGAATTCAAAGAATTTTAAGAAGTTTCTGGGAATTTTAAGAGATTTTAACGTATTATAAGGAATTTCGACGATTTTTAAGTGATTTTAAGCGAATTCAAGAGATTTTTATGATTTATAAGAGATATTGTGAAATTTTAAAGAATTGCATGAAATTTGATGAGATTTCTAATAATTTTAATGAATTTTAAAGGATATGTAGGAAATATTATCGATTTATCGTAGAAATATAATAATTTGAAGAAGTGTCTGAGAACTTTTTGAGGTTTTCACGAATTTTAATTTTAAAAGATTAATTTTATTGAGGAATTTCAAAAGAATTTCTATACATATATGATTTTTAAAAGATTTTCGTAGAATTTTTAAGGATTTCATGAAATTTTATAAAACGAAGAATTTTAAGAAATTTTAAGAGTTGATAAATTTCCAGAGGTTGCTAGAAATTTTTAGTGATTTTCACTAACTTTAACATGGATTTCAACAGATTAATGATTTTGAAGGTTTTTATGTGCATTTTTAACGATTTTTACGAAATTCAAGAGATTTTTGAGGATATTAAAACGATTTTGTAGAATTGTACGGGATTTTAGGATATTTCGTGAAATTTTAAGGGATTTTAAAAGCTTTGTAAGAGTTTTATGGGGTTTTAAGGAATTTGAAATACTATCCTGAAATTTTAAGGAATTTTATGAGATGTCTGATAATTTTAAGTGATTTCGAGAGATTTTTCTGATATTTAAATCATTTTGTGAGAATTTTAAAGGATTTCATGGAATTTTATAAGATTTCTATGTAATATTTATAAGAGATATAAAAGATATAAAGAGATTTAAAATATTTTAAGAGATTTTAACGGATTTTAAGGAATTTTGACAATTTCTAAGTAATTTTAAGCGAATTTGCAATTTTACAAATTTTAAAGGATATATAGGAAATATTATCGAAGAATTCAAAGAATTTTAAGAAGTTTCTGGGAATTTTAAAAGGTTTTCGCGAGTTTTAAGAGATTTTAAGGGATTTTAAATCTTGTCGTTAAGTTTAGAGGAATTTTAAAACATTTCAAAAATGTTTCAATGAATTTTAAGGGAATTTATGGAATTTTAAATGTTACAATAAAATTCCCTGCAATTTTAAAAGAAGTCAATAGATTTTAATAATTTAAATCGATTTTAAATCCTTTTGTTAAGTTTAGAGGAACTTAAAGAATTTCAAAAAGTTTCTGATGGGAATATTAAGAGGTTTTCACAAATTTACAAAGATTTCAAGTGATTTTTATGAGTTTTAAGATATTTTATGAGTTTGTTTTAATTATTAAAAGATTTTGTACACTGTAAAAAAAACTTCAATTACTTTAGTTGACGTTTTTTACAATTACCGTAGCTAAATGAATATTCAATCAAAAGTAGTTGAATTTTCAACAAAATAGTTGAATTTTCAATCGCAGTAAATGAAAAATGGTTGAATTTTCAATATATTTCTAACAGTGTAGAATTTTTAGAAATTTTTGCGAATTTAAACTTGGATTTCAAGACATTAATGATTTTAATCGTTTTTATGAATTTTTAAGGGATTTCAAGAGGTTTTTGGGAGTTTTAAGAAATCTTAACGAATTTTAGATTATTTCGAAGGTTTTCCTGAAATTTTTTTACACAATTACTTTGTTTTTCTTCTTTCAACTTCAAGTCATTCAAAAGCCAATCAGGTTTGCAACAACAATGTGAGGCGCATGAATATTCCCCAAATTTGATTGGCTGAATAATACCGCGAAATTCAAACCACCCACTCAAATTCTCGGACGCCATTTTAGGACAAATGAAATTTTTGTCACTTGGGATTTCGGTCAGATGGGAATTATGACAGGTGGTGTTTTGGTAAAATGAATTTTAGGTTAGATGCTCATTCGAAAAAATAAAAATCATGACAAATGGAATTTCGGACAAATCAAATTTAGGTTGAATGCAATTTAGGGTAAATAAAAATTATGACAAATGGAAATTCGGGTAAATAGAAATTAGACTAAATAGAAATTCGAATTAATAAAAATTATGTTCAGTGGCTTTTAGGTGACTTAATTTTAGGTGAAATGAAATTTATGTCAATTGAAATTTGGGGAATATTTATGCGCCTCTAAATAAATAAGGATACATAATCGACCCCGTCAATTACCCTCTAAATGGCGGCTGATTGATTAAAATAAAGATTACCTTTCTCATAACCGATAGAAGTAATAAATAGGTGACTTTAGTTGCTAATAAAATATAATAGAGAACAAATTTATCATGTTGGTTGTATGTGTCCGTTGAAGAGGCACTGTTCGCGCCCCTCAACAACCTAGACTTGTACCGATAGGATCGATCGTTCCTCCTAGCCGAGAATGGATCGGTCGCCAATTAGGACGCACGCGCAATGCATTTTTTATTCGACTCTTTCGTATCTTAAAGTAAATGTGCCAACCAACCAATTACAGAGAGTCGAGCCACGATTACATTACGAGCCTCATTAGCGTCAGTTGCAAGTGACGATTGCACCTTAATGCGAAATACGTCCTCAGTCTCGAGAACCTAAAGATGACAACGCGTTGATTAATCGGATCCTAGACTCACTATAATGAGATTCATGCTTAGTTCAGAAAGGAACCATTTAGCATTGACGAGAACCATAAGTCGATAACTGCCGGTAAGAGGAGTCTTGTTTTATTGACAAGAACACCATATCCCTTCATTTTTCCTCGTTATTTCTCGAGCAGACATTTGAATGCAGTTAATCGCAAGTATAATGAAGTGAGTCTCACTTCCTTGGGATTATGCCATAATGTCTTGTGCCCACGTGCAACAAGTACAAATAAAAAAGATATTTTACGATCGAGTTTCTCGACTTGGAAGCAACTTTCGCTGGACCGCTGGCGAGTAATTCGTAATTCATCCGAGAAGTGGCCTTAGGAATCGGAATATTGTTTTCAGAAGTCGATCCTCAGCCAATCGTGGTTGAAATTGCGCAAAACTGGTACCCGGGTGTTGCCCTTTGTCCATTTCCACTTGGCATTCGTAAAAGTCCCCCCGTTTTTTTTTTTTTTTTTTTTTTTTTTTTTTTTTCGCCATAAAGGCGAGAACACCAGACAACAATAAGATGAAGTGTGTTCGTTCGTTTAAAGTGGCGGTGGCGACGATAAAAATTCCAAGTACCTTGCAATTACATCCACAAGTAAGCAAGCCATGTTTTCTGCTAGAGAAGTCTATGAACGCATCGTGGACACGAACAAAAATTCGAAATTTGCGGAATGTTAATGGAACTAATGGGATTTTCTAATAGCGATTTGACCTTTGAGGATCGATAAAGTTTTAGAATTTTTCCCAGAAATTTCAAGTCTAACCATCTATCCCCTTATATTGCCAACCCTGGCGAAAGGTTCGGATAGAAGAAAATGTATCCTTTTGAATCAATTTCATTCCGGAATTTGTATCCGAAGCAAACAGTTTCATTCCGATCTTATCTGAAGTCCGATCAAAGATTGCTATCCTAATCAATCCGAGGTCGATCTTAGGATTCCTATTCGATTTAATCCGAAATGAAAAAGAGGATTCTAATCCGGCTAATCCGAGGTCTATCCTCGATTTCTATCCGACTGAATCCGAGGTTTAAGGAAGGATTTCAATCCGAATGAATCCGATCTAATCCGAGATCGAAGTAAGGATTCCAATCTAAAGTGAAGGATGCTGTTCAGTGACATATTTGCACTTACATTTTTTTAAATATAAATTTTATTATTAAGTGATTAGTAACAACTTTTTCAGATTCATTCGGATTGAAAAGTATAGAAAATAAGTTCGGATTAGTTTCGGATTAATTAGGATTGAGGGCACGGATTGAAAAGGATTGAACGGTAACTTCACTTTAGAACTAGGGATAGAAAAGTATTAAAATTCGTTCGGATTGGGATAATGGATTGAAAAGTGTGTACGGATTGAATATCGGATTAATTCGGACTGAAATTTTTGTTGGTAACGGATTGAAAATATTTCGGAATTTTCTCGGATTCATTCGGATTGAAAAGGATCGGAACTTTGTTCGGATTAGAATCGGATTCATTCGGTTGGGTATCGGATTCAATCGGATTCATTCGGATTAGAAAGGATTGATAGTAGTTCGGATTGATTTCGGATTAATTAGAATTGAGGGCACGGATTGAAAAAGATTGAACGGTAACTTCAATTTAGAACTACGGATAGAAAAGGATTAAAATTCGTTCGGATTGATTTCGGATTAATTCGGATTGGGATAACGGATTGAAAAGTGTGTACGGATTGAATATCGGATTAATTCGGACTGAAATTGTTGTTGGTAACGGATTGAAAAGGATTGAAAGTATTTCGGAATTTTCTTGGATTCATTCGGATTCGAAATCGGATTGAAAAGGATTGAAACTTTGTTCAGGTTAGAATCGGATTCATTCGGTTTGGTATCGGATTCAATCGGATTCATTCGATTTAAAGTCGGATTCATTCGGATTCAACTTTGTAGAGACTGACGGATTAGAAAGAATTAAAAAGGATTAAAAAATCTTTTTTTATGAGGCTCGGATTCATTCGGATTGACCGTTCGAATTGAAATGTGAGATCGGTTTAGTTTCGGATTCAATCGGATTAGACGTACGGATTGAAAAGTGTGTGCGGATTCATTTGGATTGGAATTACGGATTAAAAAGTGTATTCGGATAGATTTCCGATTCATTCGGATTAGAGGCCACGGATTAAAAATGATTAAAAGGTAAGCTTCGGATTCATTCGGATTGAATTTAAAGTTGAGACACAGATTAAAAAGTATTAAAAAGGATTGAAAACATCCTTCGGATTAGATCGGAATGAAACTGTTTGGTTCGGACACAAATTTCGGAATGATTCGGAAATTTTCGGATTGGTTCGGAGTGAATTTCTATCCGAACCGTCCGTCAGGGCAGTGACATATTTGCACTTACATTTTTTTAAATATAAATTTTATTTTAACTGATTAGTCACAACTTTTTCAGATTCATTCGGATTGAAAAGGATAGAAAATAAGTTCGGATTGGTTTCGAAATCATTCGGATTAAAGCTACGGATTAGAAAGGATTGAAAGTAGTTCGGATTGATTTCGGATTAATTAGGATTGAGGGCACGGATTGAAAAGGATTGAACGGTAATTTCAGTTTAGAACTAGGGATAGAAAAGGTTTAAAATTCGCCCGGATTGATTCGGCTTGGGATAACGGATTGAAAAGTGTGGACGGATTGAATATCGGATTAATTCGCACTGAAATTTTTGTTTGTAACGAATTGAAAAGAATTGAAAGTATTTCGGAAATTTCTCGGATTCATTCGGATTGGAAATCGGATCGAAAAGGATTGAAACTTTGTTCAGATTAGAATCGGATTCATTCGGTTTGGTATCGGATTCAATCGGATTAGACGTACGGATTGAAAAGTGTGTTCGGATTCATTTGGATTGGAAGTACGGATTAAAAAGTGTATTCGGATAGATTTCGGATTCATTCGGATTAGAGGCCACGGATTAAAAATGATTAAAAGGTAAGCTTCGGATTCATTCGGATTGAATTTAAAGTTGAGACACAGATTAAAAAGGATTAAAAAGGATTGAAAACGTCCTTCGGATTAGATCGGAATGAAACTGCTTGGTTCGGACACAAATTCCAGAATGATTCGGAATTTTTCGGATTGGTTCGGAATGAATTTTAATCCGAATCTTCCGCCAGGGAAGCTACTCATTATTTAATATTCATCATTACAGAAAGTGAGATCATCAGAGGACATAATAAATGTACATGATTTCCCTCTGGGCTTTTAAACCATTTGTTTTTTGTTGCACTAATACCTCCCTCAGGTGCAAACTTACAATGCTCAGCTTCTCGAAAGCCTCTCTGACAGACGATGTGGAGAGAAATGTAAAAAAGGAGAAACTAAAAAAACTGGTACGTACTAGCACCTGCCATGGCCACCTCCTACTTGCATTGCCTTACTTAACTTCATTTACTTGTTCGTTACTCTACTAAGTACTCGCTGGACACCTGGACGTGCCTCTGAAGTTCCAGTGCATCGTAATAAGCCACTCAGAAAGGAAAAGGAAGAAAAGGAAATGTGAAAATAGTCGGAGATCTACAACGAGTGAAGAGCAGACAAAAAAGAGATTGTCGATAAGAGTTATTGGCGTAAGAGTTTTCTTCATATTGAAACGTTTGCAGCTCGGCAATAAATTAAGATGTAATTTATGACCAGTTCTGCATTAAATCTCAAGTTTAAGTAACTTAGTAACCTGCAGTGCATCTTTTGTAAGATTTTATATGGAACATTTATCAGAGCTTTTGTTCCAGAAGGTGTACAATTTTCGCCGTAGATGGGAAACAAAGGGGTTGCAGAAATTGGAAATTTCTCGCCACAAGGAGAAACTTTTCATTGTAAAATGTAGTATTATATAATATTCATTTTTACTAAAGTCAATAGGAAAGCAAAGATATAGTAAGAAAAATAGTTTTATTTGCATTAACAATGGGAGGAAATATTGTTTCTGTACTTGTTTTAAATATTACGACTTTACAAATTTTACAAATTACCGGTTATATTCTGAACGTCGAGAATATTACCGGTAAGTTCTCGAGCGAACCAACCTGAAATGTACAAAGACGCTGCATCTATGCGGCGAACAGCTGAGCTGTTAAAACATGGCCGCGGTAACCACGATTTTATTCCACCACAAATCTTGGTATTTTAGTTAATCTATTAATTTTTATAAAACAACTAGCAGACCAACACAATGATTATACAGGACCACAAAGTGAACAAAAAAAGTCTACCAGCCGAATTCATACCCTATACGTTTTTCAGCAAGCTAATTCCAAATCCGGGGTCTGTGTAACCCCAGCACGTCGGGATCAAGGTCATGTGAAGGTCAAAGGTGTAAAAAAAGAATCCTGTAAAAAAATCCAAAAATATGTATTTGAAAGTAAAATTTTCCGAATCCGTGGTCAAATTATAGATTCCTTCAAGTCATTAAAAAATCAATGAAAGTTTGTTGATTCAAATTTAGAAAATCATAAAAAATTTGTGAAATCCTTTAAAATTCCTTACAATTCTTTGAATTCTCTAAACTTCCTTGAAAATCTCTTAAAATTTCATGAAGTCCTTTTAAAATTCAACTAAATCTTTTTAATATTTAACATATCTCTTGTAATCCCTTTAAATTTTAAGGAATTCTAAATGTTTTTAAATTTTGAGGAATTTTAAGAGGTTTATAAGAATTTAAAAGAATTTCAATGAATTTAAGCGATTTCTAATATTTTCTAAATTTTTCTAAATCTTCGTGAAATTATAAGGTATTTCAAAAGGTTTTTATGAATTTTAAGGGGTTTTCAAGAATTTTAAATGAAGTTCTGGAATTTCGAGGAATTTAAGGATATTTTAACAGATCTTCTTAAAATTGTTTAAAATTGCATGAAAAGCTTTTAAATCCTTTAAAATTACTTTTAAAAATTCTCACAAGCTTTTTAAAATTCTACGAACATATTTATAATTCCTTAAAATTTCTTCCAAGTTTCTTAAAATCCTTTATAAACTAACGAAAAACTTTAAAATCCCTTAAAATATATAAAAATCTTTTAAAATTTTTCAAAACTTTTCAAAATTCCACAAAAAAATTATTTTAATCGTTTTTGTGGATTTTTAA
This sequence comes from Synergus umbraculus, assembly GCA_900474325.1. NCBI lineage: Eukaryota > Metazoa > Arthropoda > Insecta > Hymenoptera > Cynipidae > Synergus > Synergus umbraculus. The sequence goes on along the minus strand of UCOK01018850.1, from coordinate 7,563 downwards.
GGGATTTCAAGAGGTTTCAGTGTATATACAAAAACTTTCAAACGCGTTTTTCTCGAAACACGATTTTTACAAACTGCTGCCATAAAATCTCAAAAACTAATTAACCGATTCTTCTCAAATTTATACAGTATCTTTATTACATAAATAGTTACCAGATAAACCAAAATAATTAAGATTACTTCGTAACTTTTTTTTTTAATAGCTAAATAGTCCCCAAAAAAAGGGAAAAAATTTAAACTTTTTTTTCTAAAGCGGAAAAAACATTATTATTTTTGAAATTTTTACTTGATTTTGGTTCCATGTAGAGCCTCAAGTCTCACAATTAAAATGATGTTTGATTTTCTGATTTCAAATAAGCAGAACGGCCGGAATCAAGGCAGCAGTTGCAGCATCTATTTTTTTAGTAGGTCCTGTTGGGCGCTGTATCTCTTTTTATATGGATAAAATATATTGGCTCAAAAAAAATCACAAAGATTGTTGAAATATGAAAAAAAATGATGTACATATTATAAATTGTTTTATTTCAATAGTTTATTAGAAAAAAAAAATGTAAAAAAGGCCTTGAGACTAGAGGATCCCCTTAATGGTTTTTGATGATTTTTAAGGGATTTCAAGAGGTTTCTGGGAGTTTTAAGTAATCTTAACGAATTTTAAGGAATATTGAAAGTTTTCTGCGCCATTAGTTTGTTTTTCTTCTCTCAACTTCAAGTCATTCAAAAGCCAATTTCGTGACACCACTTTTTTAAAATAGGAATGAGGGGCATCCCCCCTTATGCACTCTTAAATTCCAATCTGGCCAAACAGCAATTCAATCAGTGCATTTTTAGAGTCAAATATATATATATTGAAATGAGCAGACAGATTAGATTCATTCCACAGATCTCGCCGTTTTTTTTTTTTCTGCTTATTTATATTTTTTGCCTTTTGCGATCTATTTTATCTATTTTTCTTTCGAATCTTGATTTATCGAAATTATTATTGATGCGTCTTTTCTTATTTATTTGGGAGCTCCTTATTTTTTTAGAGATTGCTTTACACTCGTTTCCTCCGTAAATGGGAGCCAAAAGTCTTACACAACTTGAACATTTTTCTTCGTAAATGGGAAGCAAAGAAATTCCAGAAACCACCAAATTTGCAAACGTAAATAGGAGGCAAAGGAGTTCCAGATGTTTTTACCAATTCCATTAAAGCTGTCCTTACCTGGACTGAATAACTAAACAGTGACTAAAGTTTCTTCAACAAGGAAAGACTTTTTCGAATTGCTTAATCATCATCTCAAACAAAAGACAAATATTTCCCCAAAGCGTGCCGTAATCGGAAACCGCGCCAACCTGATTGCAACAGACTCCGGTGAAGACAATAAAAATCCAAGGTCGTTCATATTTCCCAGCTGGTACCGGCAAAGACATGATGCTTCCTGCGTGTTTACACAGACCGTATTAACGATCATGCGTGATTACAATTCCTCTGCAACTATTAAGAGCGCTTGCCCCTTCGAGTTTACAGGCTTTTCCAACACAATAGCAATAGGAGCCTGTCGGAATAAAGCCCAGAGAACGGTGGATGTGTACCACGTTACCTGGTGTCTACGCGACTACTCGGGACGGGTCTCCCCTGTGTTGGTCGAGTTGGTATTGGTGCATAGTACCACGATACGAACCTCTTACACTCCACTCACTTCGTTCCAGGCGTCAGTGACTTCGCGTCTGCCGGTCCGTTCGGATCTCCTCGAAAAAGTACGAAACTTCTCTTTCCTTGATCAACTTCGACCTTACTAAATCCATCTTTATCTTTGAATTGTTTTTCAGTTTTCCAAAATACTCAAATCCTCAAAGCTCATTCCCATCACCAGAATCTTCCCATCACCAGGCTTCTTCAAAATTTCAATGTGCAATATAAGTGAATTTTTCAAGTGAAGTTCAAAATTGTGAAAACTAGTTCTAACTCACCAAGGTTCCTAAAATCGATCTCGTCTTCAATTTTGTGGTCCCACCAATCTTCGAGTCCAAAATCCCAATACGGACCAGATTTTACCCCCTCGGTGCTTTTTCTCCTGGTACCAGATTATGGGAATGTAAATTCGTCCCAACGTGCATAAACCTTGAGACGATTGACCCCTAAGGCACTTGGAGTTGGTACTCGGTTGTCAGAGGCTTCACAGAAAGGTTTACGAACTTGTTCAGAATTCGAGTGGTGCATATCGGTAACTCTTTTGAATCTACATGAATAATAGTCGAGTCGCCCAGACCAATCAATTCCCAACGGGTAGGAGGGTATTCCAACAATTTGTCGAGAGACGATTTACGATGGATAATTTATTGCCGGACAATCGAAGTCTATCTTGGAGTAAAGGCAGTATCTGGGGCTCGTATATAGTCAGTACTCGGCGCATCAACCAGGAGAAGGGCCTCCCTATCAATATCCCATGAAATTCACATTTTTTTCGAAGACAGGGTGATCTTGATCCGATACTTATCTTTGCGATTAGCATCTTCTGATTCGCGACCCTTAGAATCCCAAAATTACTGCCACAGGTCTTCTTGCCTTCTGTCTCCTAATAGTTCTTCTTCTCTCCTGTCTCCTGTTTCCTCTATTTATTAATTAGTTCCGTTTGACCCTCAAGCCTCGAAAACTAATCAAACTGTTCTCTGTCTCCAGGTGTCCATAATGACTTGAGCCGCCAGTTTCAAGTAGAGTACCCAAAGGTCAAATATTTGTGCAAACCGGAGCCGGAAGTAATCCACTGGTCGCAGGACATCCAGCCACAGTTCAGACCCAGTTCCATCAAGGGGTCTGAAGGTACCCCACGGTGACTTTCGAAGGATATAAATTGACTCTGGATTTGAAAGCTCGCTCTGATGGCCAGTAGGAAACGAACAGTAAATCATAAACGCCACGGGGTTCGACTCGGGAGGAGATAAGTGCCTTCGCGTTTGATCGTCGGTCGCGCGATATCCTGCGGATTGAGTGTGGCCGATCGAGCGATGATCCATCCTCCATCTATCCATCTTCCATCGCCCACCAATGGCCGGGCCTAGGACTCTCGGTGCTGCTCAAATCTGAAAAACGAAAATGTTGATAAATCCTGAAAACTCTCCCTCGAAACCTAGTTTGGATAGATCGATTCGAGTGAATGACAAGAGACCAGAGTTTGCGATGATGGAACCAAGTGACAGGATCCTGAAGATTGACACGAGTTGTAGAAATCGATTTGGCTTCTTTCCGTTTTTCGGCTCCGATGAAGTGCAGGAAGAGTGATGATCCCTAATGAGGATATTCAAAAATGCATCAGCTTCTTGATTGAAATCTGGTTGATTCGTCATGCTGGAGTGTTTAGCATGAAAAGTGACAGTGACTGCTCGAGTCAAGTGACATAATTGAATCAAGTGCCGTCCGACCTGTTATTAAGCGGTAAACCACTGCCGAGTTGTCGGCAATGGTCGAGGCAAAATGCGAGACCTGAAATCAGTGAAGTGCTATTTTTGTTAAATATACCGTCATTTGATACTCTTAGATGATTTTGTAGATTTAAATCTATGCATTTTATACATTTATAGATCTATTCTCCAATAAGGTCATTTTCTATTTTTATATTACATATCGTCATCATCATTGGAGAATAAAGTGCCAGTTTTCGACATCAGTTACCGTCTCAGGATTTCCAAAGTGCTTCCAAGTGATCTCTAACTGGTGATTATTAAAAATGTCATCGAATGGAGAGTTTTCAACGATATCGAGCGGGGAGATTCCCTCCTTGCCGAAGTCACTTCCGAGTTCGAGGGAGGCCACAGCGGAGGGAAATTCGAGTTCGGGAGTTGGTTTCGTACCCCTGAGGGAATTCCTCGACAGATTTTCGCTGCCGAGGGTTGTCAGGCTAGAAGGAACTGCAGGTCGACCTGTTTTGTTGTATAAGCAACAGCAGAGGTCGCTGAGAGTTACTGCAACACTTCTGATGCATCGGTACCGACATGACGTGAAAGTGGGACCGGAGATTGTTATTCCCGAGGGTTATCCGGGTAAGAACTCTTTTTGTGCATATAATTAGCTCCTAAGTCTTCTTCAGAGCTCAGGGTGAAGACAAGTCACACATGGTAGCTCAAAAGGTCGTATAAGCTTACTGCGCAGCTACCAGTACCATAAAATTCTACTGCGCAGCCATAAACCGTTTTATGTCATTTGAGGCTGCGCAGTAGAGTTTTATGCAACCAAATACTGCGCAGTAAAGTTTTTCAGTAGTAAATTTCATCTCGGAAAGCGTTTATGACTTTCTAATGTTGAATATGACCCCCTGGTGGACAATGTCACGCTCAGGGACAATCTTGCAGAATTCCTTTCATTCCAGCCTCACCTTTAGAGTTATTTTGACGCTGATTTTGTCCCGTCGTTGAATTTTCCTCGCTAATCGCGTAAGAGAATTTATAAGTCACTGCGTGTGGTAAAGCCGGAGGGTCTTTGCTCAGTGGTAAACTCGCTAATAGGTTTGCTAAGCCACCACATGGCACAACACTTAACGCCTTTTGAGTCTGCTACCGAGTCTAGCTTCAAGAAACACAAAGTGAAATTATTATTATTACTATATATTAAAGTCTGTATACTGCAAAAAGTGTACTAATTGCAAGTCTATACAATGTACGCTAGCCACTTTTCTTTATACTCTGGTTTACACACTATTCTCCCTAATCTATTTTCTCAAGTTCAAACCCGGAAGATATCTTTGTTCAGGTTCGCAACAAACTTCCCCAGAAATTGACTCCTCGAGATTCACTCGACGAAGTAACCATCTCTTACTTTATAATTGCCCATTTGATCTAATGGTCCAGCTGCCTTACTCTCCTCAGGTTACAACCCATAATTTCTAATTAGCTAATAACCAGTGCTTATACCAGCAAACCAGTAAACCATCGAGTATCACAGTGGCTCTAAAAGTCGATGACTTTCGTAATTCCTGAGTCAATTTTTCTTCTCGAACCGGGAAAGACACGCTGAGTATCGTGAGCACTTGCTCTTTTTCATGAGATTAGTTTTTTTTTTCCAGTAGCCCCTAACGATACCAATCCAAATGGTCTTGGACAGCAATCAACAATCGCTTTGTACAACAGTTACCGTTCAAGCGATTTAGACTGGCATAACTTCCGGGAATAGTATTAGAAGATAATTGCAATTTTAAAAAAACTATTACACCTCTCATTAAAATATACCCAAGTTTTTCACAACTTACAAGTATTTCTTGCCGGTTACCCAATGAAATATTTTTCTGTTTTGATAATATGTAGATTATGCGTCGACCTTGTGTCCTCCCACGAGAATATTCAGCTCATCCGAGAAATACTTTCCTTCTTTCTCGCGCTTCCTTTCACTATGGAATTCCTACGCCACCTCATCTGTCCTCGTTTCGAGAACTACGAATACTATTAACGCACATCCAGATTTGATTAAATCCCCGAAGGCGAAAATCAACCTTCATGTCATAATTAATCTTTTCCTCTTCCTACAATGAGGAGGTACCTTGATCTCCCATTTACGTCACACAATCCGCAAACCGGATTACAATTTTATTGAATTTGATAAATAGATCCGGATCTAGTAAGATTGTAAAATCCATTTCAAGTACCACAAAATGTTTTTCTTCCCTGATGAGTCTTCGACTGATGGGTGAAGTTTATCTATCGGATATCCAAAGGAGTGTCTGCAAGAGCTTGCTCGTAAATTCGTATTTGAAAGAGCCTGATGCAAAGGCAGGTTATCGGGGGCGTAACAGTAAATTGAGTAGGAAAACATTATTTAACGCCTACGAATTCCACGCGAGACTATGATTCAGAGTGTTATATGCTCTATGCAGAAATGAACGAGGAACCGCCTTTTATCCAGGTGTTAGTTAGCGCGTCACCAAGAATCGCGCGAGTACATACTACATAGACTGTGTACCGTTTCATTTGTCTCATACGGTAGATTCCCGACTGAACGTTTACTCCTAACATTCTTACCTTTACTTTGCGTCATCAAGGAATCTGACGAGTTCCATTTCGCTTGAGGACGTTATCCTCTCGTCATCCGGCGACTCATTCTCTCTGAGTCAACAAACTCCTCAAAGATCGATGACTTAATTGCTCATAAAGATTCCTGAGATATGAGGAAAAATATTTTGCATAGTCATTTCAATTGTAGATGATTCTAGAGACAGGTTAGTTATAGCAGAAATAACTCTAGGTATTGCAGAAGAGTATTTTGCAGCTACAAGTACCGCAGATGCTTTCTGCGCAGATCTAGATACCCCAAAAGTCTACTGCGCAGATATAAATACGGTAGAAGTTTACTGCGCATATATAGTTGACCTAGAAGACTACTGCGCAGGCATAGATGCCTCAAAAGTCTACTGCGCAGATATAGATACCTCAGAAGCCTACTGCGCAGACCTGGACTCTCCAGAAGTCTACTGCGCAGAAAAAACTACGGTAGAAGTTTACTGCGCATCTGTAGTTGGCATAGAAGACTACTGCGCAGATATAATGATGATAGGTATTTACTGCGCAGCCTTCATAGGCGTAGGATCAAGTGCCCCCAAAATTTTTAATTTTTCTTCTCTCTACAGGAGTAACTAGATAATTAAAAAAACTATATAAAAAAATTTGTGTTGTCCTGCCATAATTAGTATAGAAGGAATTACAAATAATTTAGAAGTTGCGAAACAGAAAGACTTATAGCTGCGATCAAAAGACCAATTTAAAGAATCAGTTGAAATAAATTGTTTAATCAATACCGGAGTTCATAAAACGATCAGCAAATGCAAATTTGATTACAATTTGCATAACTCATCTTCAGAGAATGGGCGGGACAGGTAAATATATAGTTTGGATCTCACTTAGAACTCTTACTCGTCCCGAATAAATCCTAGATCGTGAATATTCTGCGTCTTTCCCACGCCTATCACTAGAAACGATTAAAATGAAAATAGAAAGGTTTCTGGTTACGATGAAGAATGCAGAATAAAGTTTACAACTTGGATTTTCCTTTCTCGGGAAAAATCACATCATAGACTCTTTTCTTTTCTCGAATTGTCATAATATGCTCGAAAGATTAATTTTTCAAATTGTATCCGCTTTCTCGTGTCGAATCCTATTTTTTGAAATTGGAAAGAATATAGACTGATAGACTAATTCCAGGACTCGTCTCTACAATTCTCTCCTGAAGGTTATACCCACGACATAATGACCGTTATTTAAAAGCGAGACTATTCTCTTCTTGCCGAGGGCACGTCTGGCGAAACATTCTTGCCCCGTGCAAAATATCTAGGTGGTCTACCTTCTGCGATACCAAAGATAGAAGATTCTTCTTCTAGAATCCTCCAGCTCACATTTATCCATTTAGGTTCGCCAATTATTTCGCATTTTCAAAACTCTTTCCACTTCATTCTACAAATCTCACCTACCATAAAACACTTCTGATCCCGTAAAGTCCTCCCCTACTATAAAACTGTAACGCTACTATAAAATTCTTTAGGTAGTCTTATCTCTATAAAAGGATCATAAAACCTTATCATCGGTGTAAGTTTTCGTTCGAAATGAG
>UCOK01018849.1:0-96674 GCA_900474325.1 Synergus umbraculus | reverse complement strand
CCTTAAAACCTCATAAAACTCTTATAAAGATTTTAAAATCCCTTAAAATTTCACAAAATATTTTAAAATCCCATAAAATTCTACAAAATCGTTTTAATATCCTAAAAATCTCTTGAATTTCGTAAAAATCACTTAAATCAACTTGAAATCCTTAAAAATATTACAAAATCTTTTATAAATTACAGAAATATTTTTTTAAAACCCTTAAAATTTTACGAAAAACTTCGAAATCTTTGTAAATTCTACATAATCTTTTAAAAATCATAAAAATCTTTTGAAATTTCTCAATAAAATACCCTATAAAGTTTAAAATTCCTTATTTAAATCCCACAACATACATATTTTAAAATTATAAAAGTATCTTGAAGTACGATTGAAATCTAATCAGAGTCATAAAAAACTCTAAAACTTCCCAGAAACTTCTTGAAATTCTTTAAAATTCTACGATAGCATTTAGAATCCCATTATCTTTCATGAAATCTTTAAAAATTCCATAAAATTCCCTTAAAATTCCTAGATTTTCAATGTAGTTCGAGTTTAGACTCGTGACAAAATGATTATTACCGAAACCAAATTCAAAATTTCAAGTTCAAACTTTCAAATTTAATTTACGCGGAAGTTACGATTCGGCAAGTATCGATTGTCGAAAATCACTATCGATACTTACACGACGAATCAGGAATAGGCGTTACGATATTTCGACTTCGACTCAATCATCTTTTTAGAATAGATAGTATATTATGAACCAAGGGGGAGAAGAGGAACATTTTCGATGAGTGTATTTTTTCAGTACGATTTAAAAAGTTCCTCTATCCATGACATAATACGATTGGTTTAGAAACTGCGCGAATATGTGTGAATATACCGAATTTGAAAACTATCTTCAGATTATTTTCGTTGTCAAAACGATTACTTATAGTAAATTTTTCATGTGCTTTCTTTATATCAGTTTTTAATGTATATTAATACATTGAGTTGAAGTCTCAGACGTCTAGTCTGACGAATTTTTTTTTATTTTATTTTTTTTTTTTACATTTATTGTATTAAGAATTTCATTTTATTTTTATTTAGTAGCAGAAATTTACCTGGTGTTGCTCCAGATTCTAAGAGAGTTCAAGGGACTTTAAAGTATTTTAAGGGATTTCATATAGGATTTTAAGGGATATAAAATTTTTAAAAGAATTCTAAGAGATTTTATTTGATTTTAGTAATTTTTTGTGGATCTTTAAAACAGTTCAAAAGAGATCGAAAGATTTTCAACAGATTGAAAGTTATTAGAATTAAAATTAAATTATTAAATTATTGAAATTCCTTAGAATCACAATAAATCTCTTACAATCCTTTTATAATTTTTATTTATGAAATATATGAAAAAATCTTTTGCTAACTATTTTCGACTCTTTTTATAATCCTTTATTCTTTTTAATCCTTGAAATTCCTTAAAATCACTGTAATCTCTTAAAATCCTTTTATAATATAATTTTTGAAATACTTCAAATATCTAAAAAAAATTTTTCATAACTATTTTCGACTTTTTAAAAAATCCTTTAGACTCTACGAAATCTCTTAAAATCCCAAACAACGCTGGATAAATTTCTGCTAATAAATAACGACAAATTTTAATTATTTTGGAAATTTTGAAAAATGTTTCTTGTAAATATTTCTATTCCAATAAATCGAAAAAAAATCGTCAGATTAGACGTCTGATACTTCAACCAAATTATTAATACTCTTAATATATTATATGTATACGTATTCCTATATTTACAGATCAGTTACCATCAGAATTATGAAATTTTATGGGATTATAAAGTAATTTTAAGGGATGTGACTATATATTTTTGTGGAATTTTAAGTAATTTGAGAAAATTTTAACACATTTTTTGGAATTTCACAGAATTTTACTGGATTTTAAGGTATTTTCATAGATTTAATAAGATTTTATGGAACCTTGAATAATGTTAAGGAATTTAAAAGGGGTTTGCGAATTTTATTGAGATTTAAAAAATATTAATTGAATTCGCAGTAAGTAATTTTCAGAGATTTTACGATATTTCATAGGATATTCAGCTTATTTTAACGACTTTTGGAATTTCAAGGGATTTCATAAGATTTCATGAGATTTTAAGGTTTATAACGATAGTTTCTGAAATTTTAAGATATTGTATGGAGTATTAAGTAAGTTTAAAGACTTTTAAGGGGCATTCAATTATTTTAAGGATTTTCAATGGATATTACGATATTTTATTGGACATTTTTTTCGGAGATTTAATATTTTATGGATAACAGATTTGAAGGTATTTACGAGATTTCATTGGATTTTTGAATAATTTAAAAAAATTTAATGAGACTTCATAGGCTTTCGAGTAATTTTAAGGAATCTCATGTGATTTTCCGAAACTTAAAGGGATTTTATAAAATTTTATAGAAATTTAAGTAATTTTAAGGGATATAACAATAGACTGTGGCATTTTAAGTAAAATATCAAGGAATATGAAGTGAATTTATAAAATTTAAAGGAATTTCACCAGATTCTGAATTTTAATGAATTTCATGACATTTCATGGGTTTCTAAACAATTTTAAGGGATTATACGATATTTTATGGGATTTTAAATAATTTAAAGAATTTTGAAGGGACTCAATGGATTTTACAAAATTTAAAGGACTTTAACCAGATTTTAAAGGATGTTAAAGGGTTTTTAAGATATTGTACAGGATATTAAGTAATTTAAAGGATATTTAATTTAACACAGAAAAAACAAGAACTGAAAGTGTTTACAGCTGAAATCAGTTTTTAGGCTGCATTTCAGACATAAGTCAGTTTTTAGTCTTGTTTTAAGACTAAGAAATCTAAAAACAAGACTTGTTAGTCTTAAAACAAGACTAAAAACTGACTTAAAACTGAAATTCAGCCTAAAAACTGATTTCAGCTGTAAACACTTTCAGACCTTGTTCGATCCAAGCTTTCACCTGAAAATTAGTTCTCATTTTACTTATAATTAAATTTTCTCTCACTCTGCAGCAGTTCTTAATTTTTAAATAGAATCAAGAAGCTTTTCTATTTTTAAAAAGAATACATCTAAATTCTTAAGGAAATGTAATGCTTTACAATAAGAGCAAATTAATTAAACCAATTATATATTCATAATAATGGAAATTTGTCTACATGATACGAAGGTTTATTGACTCTTATTTGCTAAAAATACCCATTACTATGAATGTATAATTGGTTTAACTAATTTGCTCTTATATGCTAAAGTATCACATGCCCTTAAAATATAAATGGTAACGATTTTTACATTAAATAACAACTACATGAGAAAAATTTTACTTTCCCAGAAGCGGGAAGTTTCTCAGAAAGAATTAGAGACATGAAAACTCGAAATAACGGTCAAGATGGACGATAAGGGAATAAAGTATTAAGCAATATAAGGGTTACGCGACATGTAATTATGAATTGAAGCCACACGCTTCAGTCTTGATATACGACGCGTAATAAACGTTTAGGGTGTTTGACCCTCTTTTTACCAATGGAGATCCACGTGACCGGAAACTAAACGCCGAACATCGAAAGCTCATCGCGCTTAAAAAAGTTTCTGTAATGAGTGTGCGCAATAATTAGTTTCAAATTACGTCAAGTTCCTCTTGTTTATCATCCATTTATTATTCATCGTGAGAACGATGATCGACTACAATTAAAATCGTGTCGTATTATTCAAGCTATATATAAATATGATTGATTTATGATTATCATTCTGAATAACATAGCATTCTTTTTTTTAACATTTTGATAAAACTAGGCCGCTTACCTCAGATTCGTACAGACGGAAGTAAATAGCCTAGTTTTAGCAAAAAATATTGATTATTGCTTGTGTGTCTTATTCTTAGTTCATTTTTCAATCGTTCAATAAATGTTGCCTCATTTATTTATTAAATCTCAAACTCGTGAGATTTGAAACTGTTAAAAAAAATCTGTACTCTCTAAACTTGAATCAGTGAAATTGAACTGATTACCAGTCAAATTCCACTGATTTGCAGTGACTCTTTTCTCACGATTTTAATTAGTGAAAAATCTACTGGAAATCAGTCAAAAGTCACTGCAATTTTTAGTAGTTTAGTGATTATTACTGAAAATTTCAGTGACTTTTGACTGATTCAATTTTACACTCAGGAGAAACCTTGTTTTAAATCAAAACTTTTATTTCAATAACTCAAATTTAAAATTTCCTTATATTAAAGAAAACTTTCTTTCTTTTAAAATAATTTTGTTTCATTCAAATGAAGTTTTTTTGATTCAAACAAAATTATTTTGAATTATTTTAATTTAAAGAAACTGTTTGTTTAATTAAAAAAAAAATTCTTTGACCGTATATCAATACTATGATTTCTTTGATTCGAAGAAAATGTTTTCTGGGTGTAGAGAGTATTAAATTTCGCATAATGTAAATGAAAATGACTTCATACACTTTAACCCAAATTTCATATACATTTTTGTAGTTTTTATTCATCTCCAAAAAAATTCGCCGTTTTATTCAATCGGAGTAAATAGCCGACCCTTTTTCCATTTAAATTAAGTTAAATATTATTATAATATTTATTATGTTAAATTTCATACAGATTTTTCCATAGTGCGCTGATATTTTTGTCTAAAATTCCCCCTAGATTTTAGAGTTTTCGATTTGGCGGGAAAACTAGCGCACCGGAAAGGGGACATACATGTTTGATCAGGAGAAGTCAATGAAACTGGGCAGATACTTTTATAGTGGAGTAAAGTGGTTCTTTGAAAGATTCGACGTCTCAGTCTCCAAGGAGATATCCAATGGAGGGTGTATCGCTTAGAAGTAAATGAAAAGAGTGTTCTGGTACTTTTTTTGGTAGATTTAAGAGAACCTTGAAGTAGAGTAGAGTAAGAGTAGAGTAAGAGTAGAAAGCAGATAGTAGAAATAAAAGGAAGAGGAAGGATAGCAATCACCTATTCGTTCGCTCATTCACTTACTCACTCTCCTCTCACTTCTATTCTCTCCTCTCTCTGTGTGCTTTTAATTTACCGGGCGGCAGGCAAATGTTTGCGCCACTCCCCCTCGATCGTACAACCCATCTCTACCCTCTCATCTTTCTCCTCTCTCTCTCTTTATATCTCCCCTCTTTCTCTCTCTCTCTCTCTTTCTATGTCCCTCTTTACCATCCCTTGCCGTGGTCATTTTCAACCCCCTCGATTTTCAACCTACCCCCTCTGATTCCCGGCAAAACGAACGGATGAATATACCTATTGACTAACTCTGACCATCGTATGGATCATATCCGGTACCACTGACGATAATCTACCCCTAATACACAGTCGAAGTCGCTGACGAAAGAATCATCCCATGTTCATTAAAAAGAAAAGCAATCCGGAGAGAAAACGAGGAAAGCCGGCCTTTTATCGAATCTGCTAATCCACTTTACTACAGTTAACCTTTTTTTTTATTTCTTATTCCACTTAATAAATCTATAAAAAGGATTTTATCAAATATATTGAGCAGATATTTACTTTTATTACAATAATGCATTTTTTAGAGTTAGATCTGCATTTTTTCTTCTCAGCAAAAATTGCAAAATGTATTTTGAGTTTTACCTAGAAATATTATATTACTATTATATTTTTGCTAATATATTTTTAAGATGTTTCACAATATATCAATATATTTGGTATTCCACGCAGAGTTAAAAATATTTTCAAGGGGTTTCACATGCTTTAAAGGATTTCATAAGATTTTCAAAGATATTATTGATTTAGAAAGATTTCAAGGGATTTCTACCGCTAAATATTACATAACATTTTTTTAAATTCCCCCATTCTCCATCGTAACAGTCATAACAGCTAATCTTGAACTCTTCCTCACCCCTACAAACATTATGTAATTTTCATAAAATGTGTATGAAAATTACTGCTTTCTTAATCTGAATTAGTCATAAGTTACTAACGAAATAGTGCCAAATCGTTTACTAATACACTTTAGTAAGCATTTTTACTATCAATTAGTTAAAAATAGTAATGGGATATCGATATTTAGCGTCCGATATATCGATATTTACAAAACGATATATCAAAGTCAATATCGATACTTTCCATATTATCGATATTTTTTTTATTTATTTAAAAATTGTTTATTTCTCCCAAAATGCAACCGAAGAGGCATTTTCATTTTCTCATTCAATGCAAATATGTATTCCATTCGATTTCTCCCAAACTTTAATTCTATATCTTTGATTCTGCACAAATCTACCGAAAGATGCACTTTCATTGGATGAAAAAATTTAATAGAAAATCTGCATCCAATAAAAATGCGTATTCCCTTGGCTCTCCCGTAGCTGGAACTCCTCTTGGAATTTGAAACAGATTAGCAGAAAAAGAAATTGAGTTTGTTTCTCTTCTAATAGTTCTGATTGTTGAATATTGAATAAAGTGACATCCCATTACGTTTTGCGTTGCGTCATAATAATTAGAGAAAAAGATATCGATCATATCGATACTTAGTTTCCGATATATCGATATTTAAAATATCGATATGTTTTTTTCGATATCCCATCACTAGTTAAAAACTACTAATTCACAGTAAAATAGTACTAATTCAGTTAGTAAGGCTCACTAATTGATTTAGTTACTGTTGCTAACTGAATTAGAATTTTTTTAATATGAATTAGTAGTTTTTAACTAATTCATAGTAAAAATGCTTACTAAAGTGTATTAGTAAACAATTGGGCACTATTTCGTTAGTAACTTATGACTAATTCAGATTTAGAGAGAGCATACACATTTTATATGAAATGTTATACATTTTTCACAGAAAAAAAAAAGTTTTAAATTAAGCCCGAAAGGACTAGTTTGCCTTACATTTTAAGCCAGTTTTTAGGCTTTAATTTAGTTTTAAGCTCAAAAACTGGCTTAAAATGTAACACAAACTAGACCTTTCGGGCTTAATTTAAAACTTTTTTTTTCTGTGTATACAGAAAAGCTGCGTAACTTAAAAATAATCTATTTCTTTAACTTTAACACATAGAGGAAAACTAGCAAGAAACAACTCAGAAAATAATTTTGAATTGCATCCTCATTTTGAGGAAACTTAAAGTTATATACGTCTGCTGGAAGAGGAAAAGAGAAGTTTAATTGTAGCTCTACTCGATTTAGCAATTACGATCAACCGCCTTCATAATTACGTTTCAGGTCATAAAAAGTAACAACCAAGTGTGTTTAGAACCGGTGTAAATCACATCTGAACACGTTTTATCGGCGACATGGTGGCTGAAACCATGTTTGTTCGACGACAGAGGACTTGCCGACCGCTTAAACTTTAAATATCTCGCTTAACGTGTTTGCGCACGCGTATGGTCCTTTATAATAGCGTTGTCATGTGTATTCGAAAATTAAATTATTGTCCAATTCGTTTCGCCAAGATCCGGAAGAAAAGAAAAACAAAAATAATATAGAGACTTCGATGCTGTTACATAAGTAATGGTATTTTATTTGAAGTAATTTTTCATTTAAATCGTTCCATTTGGAGTATGTTGATACTTTTGATGATGATGCTATCCATTTTCTAAGACTTAAAATTTTTTATTGCTCTCCTATGCAATAAAAGCCAATTATTTCGCCAAAGTCCCTGTTTTGTATAGTTGCACCATTCGAAACACATTGCTGAATTTTAAACAAACGATGTTTAAAATCTAACAATTAGTTGCAACATTTGTTATTATTCCATCATCAGTTATAGAGAATATATTCTAAATCTGAATTAGTAGAAAATTACTATTTGGTAGCAGTTTTCTACTAATTCATATAGCGCCGATTCGTTTACTACTAATTAGTAACTACATCTACTAAAGGAATTTTTAATGGTACTACTAAATCACAGAAAAAAAAAGTTTTAAATTAAGCCCAAAAGGACTAGTTTGTGTTACATTTTAAGCCAGTGTGTTTCATTTTAAGTCAGTTTTTAGGCTTAAATTTAGTTTTAAGCTCAAAAACTGGCTTAAAATGTAAGACAAACTAGTCGTTTCGGGCTTGATTTAAAACTTTTTTTTTCTGTGATGAATTGGAAAATGTATTCTTGGTTACTATTTTAAGTGGTAAATTTAAAGTTATCTTGATTCAACGGAACACTAAATTTCATTTCTAATGTCCGAATATTATAAACCGGTTTGCATTTTGAATATTGCGTATATTATTCATATTTTATTATTATCAATATAACAATATGAACTCCGAATATATAAATATTGAATATATATAAATTGAGAAAACATTAAACTTTTAAAATTCAAGAACCACCGGACAGTATTTAAAAAATTAATAATTTATATAAGTTTCCAACTGATTTCTACTCATTGAATTAATAAGTATTGGTATACTAAGCAGATTAGTAAAAAATTCTTACTAATTCATGTAGTAACATAAATCTTACCATTTCATTTAGTAGAATATCAAAAAATTACTAATATATCAGTCAAAACCGTCGTTACTAATTGCATTAGTAAAATTTCTACTAATTGAGATTTAGAAAGTATGTTATTGAAAATCAGTAAACATAATTTTAATTAATTATGTGAATGAGTCATCTAAATATGTAACTCTTATAATCGTTTTGGCATTCCCCTTAATTTGCTGTAATACTTATAGTATGGTAATATTCTCTGCTTCTTATCTGATAAAAAAGTCTGTTTCTTTTACGATTCGTTTGACACCGACCCCGAGTGAGTACTGAGTACATGTAGTTCACCTCGTTCACCTACATGTCAAATATATACCCTCGGTTATATGCATGTTGTGTGTGACAGTTCAACCTGCGGATGGTGTAGTGCGAGTCTCTATGTTGACACGCAAATATTTACAAAAGCATATACACACCACTACTATCAGTGCCATCAACCCCCTCCCTTTTTTATCAAAGCTCTTTTTCGACCTTGCATCCTTAACTTTTCTCCACTTTGGAAAATGCATAAAAAGAAAAGACTTGATTCACTTTAAGTACATTGTAAAAAAAACTTCAATTACTTTAGTTGAAGTTTTTTACAATTACCGTAGCTGAATTAATATTCAATCAAAAGTAGTTGAATTTTCAATATATTTCTAACAGTGTATATAAATTAACAATTGAGAGATCATTTTTTCTTTTTATTTTATATATACTAGATCTATAAGATATAAAAACAAAAGTCTACTTGTGGGAAAGTACTTGATCGAATAAAAGATCTCATCCTTCATATACTTGCAAAGAAACCCTTTAATTCGGGAAACAACCCTTTCCTCAAACACAGACATTCTAGAAATAATATTATTTTGAAATACAAGTTCTCAGCCGACTCCCCTGCAATATTTCCTGGGAAAGAATCATTTCAATCTATATATTATATTATAATATAATGAATGTTATGTTATTATTGAGATTTTTAGAATAAAATATTTAGCTTTATTCGAAAGATTTCTCTGAATGAATCGAACTAGCAAAAACTGGTTTCGTGGAGTTTTTAACACCCGAGAATGTGCGTGTCATAAAAGATAAGTGAAAGTAAAGCAGTAACAACCGTGTGAATTTATTTACGAGACATTATACTGTAGAGGACTTTTGAATGAAGACAGGTAGCCTTCGAATTAATTATCACGGAATCAAAACCACCCAACCGGTCTTTGGCAAGATCTGCACTTCCCTCCCACGCGTCACTTCTCTCGTCACATTGACCTAAACGCAAATTCTCAACCTCTTCTCCAACAATCGTATTCAGAAATTTATTTCTTACAGACACAGGATTTAGAGGCTTTTCCTTAAGCTCTTGTTTTTTCCCCCTTTTTTTTTTAACAGTTTCTCTTATTTTTCATACTGTCAAGAATTTTTCCCACTCTCTAAAACTGAATCAGTCAAATTCCACTGATTTTCAGTGACTCTTTTCTCACGATTTTAATCAGTGAAAATTCACTGAGAATCAGTCAAAAGTCACTGAAATTTTCAGTCATCTTCACTAAACTACTAAAAATTTCAGTGACTTTTCACTGATTTCCAGTAGATTTTTCACTAATTAAAATCGTGAGAAAAGAGTCACTGCAAATCAGTGGAATTTGACTGGTAATCAGTTCAATTTCACTGATTCAAGTTTAGACAGCATTTTTTTCGTTATAAACATTTTAATAATTGGTTGATAATCTATCTTTCTAGTTGAAAAGGTTACAATTCTTTTAAAAACTTTTTGAAACTCTTTTTCGGTTGAAAATATATATTTTCGTGAAAAAATCATCTTATTTCCCCTGTTTGGAAAAAATTTTAGACTGCATTTTCATTAGTTTCAATATTTCTCTAGTTTTCTATGTAGATTCATTTAAAAAATGTCAATTTTTTTCGTTAAAAGAAGTTCAATAATTAGTTGATAAATTATCTTTCCTATTGAAAAGGCTACAATTCCTTTAAAAACTTTTTGAAAATGTAGGTTCTTCTTCGGTTGAAAATTCAATTATTCATGGTCAAAATTTTCAAGTTGAAATGGATTTAATATAGCACCTGTATTAATTCTATTAAAAAGAATTTATTTCCCTATATTTTCGTGAAAAAATCACCTTATTTCCCCTGTTTGGAGCAGAGAATTTTCGACTACATTCTCATTAGTTTCAACATTTCTCTAGTTTTCTATACAGATTCACTTAAAAAATGTCAATTTTTTTCGTTAAAAAAAGTTCAATAATTAGTTGATAATCTATCTTTCTTATTGAAAAGGCTACAATTCATTGGACTGAAGTTTCAGACGTCTCTTCAGACGAAATTTTGAGGGATTTTTATCATTTACTATAATTTTATTGAATCTAAAGAAATTTAAAACGATTTGGCGAAATTTCTGGAATTTAAAAATATTTCATGGGATTTTAAGTAAATAATTTTAAAGGATTTCAAGGGATTTTGAATAATTTGAAGGAATTTCATGTAATTATCAATAATTTAAAAGAATTCGACGATATTTTGTAAAACTTTAAATAATTTTAAGGACTTTTAAGAGATTTAAGGAATTTAACAAAATTCCATTGGATTTTCAGGAATTTAATGAGATTTCATTCTATATTGAGTAAATTTAAAAGATTTTACGAAAAAAGTAATTTTATAAAACTTATTGAGGTTCCTGAAAAAGTCCTTAAAATCATTTTAAATCTTTTGCAATCATTTAGTCTCTTTAAAATTCTCTTAAATTCTGAAAAATCTCTTAAAATCCCGGAAAACGCTGGCCAGTAAATAAATAAAAATTATAGGTTTGTGAAACATTTAAAAACATTTTTTTATTCCAATTAATGTAAAAATTTACAAATCGTCAGACTAGACGTCTGAAACTTCAATCCAATATATTTCCTTTAAAAACTTTTTGAAAATGTAGGTACTCTTTTTCGGTTGAAAATTCAATTATTCATGGTCAAAATTTTCAAGTTGAAATTAACTTTCAAATTGAAATGAATTTAATATAGCACCTGTATTAATTAATTCTATATTAAAAAGAATTTATTTCCCTTCAATGAGAAACTCTGTGTTAGAAAAATTACTAATATCGATAGCAAGTAGGGGCAAAATCCCAAAATTGAGACATTTTAATACAGAAAATAATAAATTTTTCTGTTTAAATAGGAAAAATTACTATTGAAGTAGTTTCTGTATTAAAATGTCTCAATTTTGGGATTTTGCCCCTACTTGCTATCGATATTAGTAATTTTTCTAACATAGAGTTAATTAATTAATTAATTCTATTAAAAAAAATTTATTTCCCTATATTTTTGTGAAAAAATCACCTTATTTCCCCTGGTTGGAGCAGAGAATTTTAGACTACATTCTCATTGGTTTCAACATTTCTCTAGTTTTCTATGCAGATTCATTTAAAAAATGTCAATTTTTCTCTATCATTTTATCGCAAGAATGTCTGTTTTTGATTCGAGAAAATCGTTGGGGTTCCAACGAGAATAATTCCTGACTCTGCAAGGAATGAAAAACGATCATTTTCGAAGTTTGTCTATTCATTTCGACGATTCAGTCAAAACAATGAAGCTCTGTTGTTCCCGGAATAAAGAGAGAAAAAAAAGTTTTCGTTGGAGAGAGGAAGAGGAATTCAAAAACGAGTCTCGTGAAAGAAACGAAGAACGAAGGTGAAATGTGGGTAGATGTAGGTATACTAATTGAAGGGCCGTTCGCGGGCCGCACGGTAGCCGGTTGTCGTGATTAACACATGGGCCACACACGATGATGGTTCCTTCTTCCAAGTATTGAAAAGTGTTTTTTGATATTTACTCTAGTCAGTTCTTTTAAATACATCCAACAAAGTAGTCTCAATTTGTATTCGAAATCCATACTCCAAGGTCTAGACATTGATACTTCAACTTTATCAGCACAAAATAATTTTGTAAAATATATAATAGTTTTTACGAAAAGAGATCTTCAATTTATATTAGAGAAGATTGGTAAAAAGTTTCTTTACTTATGATGTGCTTCTTTCACAAGACATAAGTTATCTTGAATATATACATTTTTGAAAAGGTAGTTGAAAAGTTCTAGTTTCGCATTGGAAATCAAGGAAGAAGAAACTTTGAGAGAATTTTCTTGAATTTGATTTCATTACTCTAATGGCGATTGGCCGGGTAAAGTCATGAGAAATACAGAAAAAAGTAAGGCTTTCGGAAGTTCAGAAAAGTTCGTTTACACAACTCTTTGTCGTTCTGCGATGCATTACGCTCTCGAGACGGCCTGGCCTGGAATCCACTGGAATCTTCGACCTCTGTGAAACTCTACTCTTCACCAGAGTGGAGTTGTATTGTCATTTGGACATTATGTCTTTTATTCGATGCGAAACAGAAGTATTTACCCACAGGATGGTTTTCAAACTAGCTTCATCTGTAAAAAGAAAAAAATTCTAAGGACTTTTAGCATTGCGAAAATTGGAAATCTTTTTGTTTTTCAATCTTTTAAAATTTCGTTAAAAATCTTTCGAAACGTTTTCTTTTTTTATCTTCAGAAAGCTTATATTACTGCTTCCTTAAACTTGTAAAATTCAACGAGTTTCAAAAAATATCCTCTGTCTGTCGAAATCTGTTGAAATTCCTTGATGTCTCAAAAAGATAGCGGAAAGTTTTTTATAACTTCTTATAATCTTTTAAAGTCACTGAAATTAAATTAAATCCCTTGAAATGCACAGAAAAAAAAAGTTTTAAATCCAGCCCGAAAGGACTAGTTTGTTTCATTTTAAGCCAGTTTTTGAGCTTAAAACTAAATTTAAGCCTAAAAAATGGCTTAAAATGTAACACAAACTAACTAGTCCTTTTGGGCTTAATTTAAAACTTTTTTTTTCTGTGTGGTTTGAAATTCTTTAAAATTCCTTTAAACCTCTGAAATTTATTTAAAAGGATTTAATCGTAGCAAAAATGAGGTGACCAAAACTCGAAATCGATCCATTGCAAACAATGCAAAATAGAGTTAAGTTCTAAATTCTCCGAATAAGTGCTAAACGTTTTGAACAATTCTTATATCGTCCTTACATACACTTTTCGAAATCGCATACAAAATTTTTAAAGTTTGCTGGAATCATGAAAACATTCATTTTAATTTATTTTGTACTATTTCCAATGGATTTCGAGCTTTGCTCAAATCGCCTTTGATAAGATCTCCGCAATTTTCGAAAAGATAGATTAGGTCCCTAAAATAATCTCTACAAATCGATATAAATATCTTAGAATCCATTAAGACACCCCAAAGTTATTGGGAATAGTTTTAAACTGAATAAAATCTCAATAATTCCCTCGAAATATATTATAATCCTTTGAAACACTAAAAAATATCTGAAATTATAATTCCTCAACTATTTAAACTCAGATATCCAATTAAATCTCTTGAAATTTGTGTAATTCCTGAAAATGCCTGAAAATATCCCTTTGAAGATAAATTGAAATATTTTGAAATCTCTTCGAATCTTTTGAAATCCCATTAAAAGTGCTGAAACCAAGTTCTAATCTAAAAATTCGATTTCTTCATTTTATTCAACAAACATTAAATTTGGAATTTTTTCCTTCTGTAAAGTTAATCAATTTTTAACTAGAAATATGCGTACAGAGCGAGAAAATATCTAATTGAAATATTTTTTAAGAAAAATGAATTTTAAAGTAAGATTTTGAATTCTTCGTTTTACGGAAAAAGTATCGAAATTAAATATTGTTTCTGTCTGTACGCCGTCTTATATTTGATAAAAGATTAGCGCTACAGAGCGAAAAAATATTTATCTATAATTTTCGTTGAGTAAAATGGAGAATTGAATTTTGAGCTTAACATTTGGGTCTAACGCCCTTAAATCTTGATTCTTTTGTGATCCCTTAAAATCTTTAATCGTTAAAATCTCAAATCGTTAATTATTTATCGAAAAGCCTTTGATTCAATGTTTCCTATATAATTTTTGGACTGATTTGTTGGTGTTTTAGTTAAGTTAGTTTCTATGTATTGAAATAATGAATCCTGAATTGAGTATTTGTTGATGGAAGAGGGTTTTCGTAGAGAATAAGCTCGCCCAAGCTCAAGGAGTTCATCTCAAAGGGAGTGGAAGGTTTGGGACTAAAGTGACTCGTTAATTTCGCGTAACACGGTCGTCCTATATTTTCTACCCGGTATGTTGTCTGGTTGACTTCATCCGTCTCAAAACGTCTGATGGAGTACTTCGTTCGCGCGCGCAACCCTTGAGGACACTCGAGGCTGACAAGAGTGGGACCCCTCTACATGGGTGGTCCATTCTTCTTACGCATGCATTATATAAGTTCAGTAAAGTTCAGACTGAGGACACCAACCGAGACACCGACTGTCTGCCAGTCATCAACATGCGTCGACCTCTGATCTCCGCAAAATTCGCTAAATTTCACTCTTTCCCACTCAAATCAACTCTATTACTGAATCACTGAATTACTCGAATATTCGCTATTCACATCCTCATTCTCGAAATTGGTATTTAAATTTTTAATTGAAAGGAGGTGACCTCCACAGAGTCACAAAATTAAAAAATGCGAATGAGTTTTCAATAATAATGTTAATGACATTTTCTTAAATTTCGCATAGTTTCGTTTAGAAAGTTTTACTGTGCCGAATTTTTCTTTTAACAAAAATTGGATTGAAGTTGATAAAGAAACTGTCATGAATAGATTGAAGAGGGACAATAAGGTTTAGATAATCTCAGAAGGGTAGAAGCTTAACCGAATATAAAATATGAGAATTTTTTGAAAAAAATCATTTGGGAAGATGTAGCGTCACGTTCCCTTGAATTACGATCGTTTACAAAATTCAAAATAGAATCTTTTTCCAACAATTTAGTGAAAGTATAAATTCAAAAGCAATTTAATAATCTGTTTTGTATTTCAATTTCAAAAGATCTCCTCAATTCAAAATCAAAACACTCTTGGGAAATGAAATTTACATAGGCAAACTGAAATCCACCCTTGAAAACAGAAAATGGGTAAAAATATCAGAAGATAAAAATCGTGTAAAGTGTTGAAAGAGTGGCTTTGAATAAGGGGCTAAAACTGTTGTTACAGAACAAATATTGCTCCTGCATACATTTTAATGAAAGAAAAGTCGTGGCATTTGAACCTGGTTTCATTTAATTCCATTTAATAATAAATCGTAGCCAAATTCCTTCAGGGAAGTGTATATAACATGTATAATTGTATATGTATATGTATATTATAGATAAGATACGAGAAGAGAAAAAGAGGGGGGAGAGTTGAGATTTCATCTTTCACCCCTTTTAGAGGGCAGTAAGGCAATATGGCCGATTCATCATGGCGCGTCCTATTTGGTGGACGTAGAACGCAGGACGAGAAGGGTGGTTGGTTGCCTGCTATCTGCAGATAAGGACGGACCCTATATTCTCGTTCTGTCTGCCTCATACCTTCCTTTCGACAAACCCTCATCCCCCTTGTCCTTAGCTTTCCCTTACTTCGTGAGCTTTGACTTTTATCCCTAGTAATGATGGATAAAAGCCTCCCTCGAAGTGGTCCAAATATATATTTATCGTTCGTGTTTCAGTAAATTAAGTGCGTATTACCAACACTAGCCAAGTAGAAAATCAGACATTATATCTTCTTCTACAAATCACAAAATCCTGAAAATTTCCTTATATAAGTTCAATTTGACTAAAAATATAACTGACGTTTAAGGAATTCATCTAAATTCAACATTCAATTGCCAAAAATTAAATTGAATTGAATTCAACTAATAAACTTAATTGAATACAGTCGAATTTAAATTTATTTACTTTAATATGGTTTAGATCCTTTTATTTGTATTCAGCGCCTGGGATATATGGCAAAATAGGCATTTGTAAGTTGTGTTGCCGTGTCTTAGGCGCACACTGCTCTGAAAGGAAATCTATTTTCAAATAGACCTTTTCACTGCAAAAGAATTTATTTACATAAATTTTTCTATATTACAAAATTCAAATTTGTACATAGATATATACATACGTATTTTCAAGAAGATTGATTTTGTTTAGCGAGGACTTCAATGTCCTCAATTTCTTTTGGACACTTTTGACTTAAGACCAAAGGTTCTCCATCTTGTATCAGAACATCATCCTCTATACGAATTCCGAGATTGTGAAATTCCGGAGGCGCAAATTCATTTTTAGGACTCACGTAAACACCTGAAAAGATATATTTTTAATATTTATTTGCCAAGATCCAGCAAAACGAAAATTGAAAACTCATCAGAATCTAAATCAAAAAGAAAAGTATAGTATATTTTTTAAAATTAAAATATACCTGGTTCAACAGTGACGATCATTCCTGGCTGAATTTTAATGCCCCTCGAAATTTTTCCTGTGTCGTGAACGTCCATTCCCAAATAATGACTAACATGATGAGGACAATACTTAAAGGCAGCAGCAACCAATTTCTCTTGCTCGAAGTGTTTCGGAATTAAATTAATCTCCTGTAATTTTTTCCCGAGGATTAAGCACATGTTCTGAAAAGCTTGATCTAGATTCGGCATTTCTTTCATTTTTTGGATCATTTCCTTTTGAACTTCGAGAATAACTTCATATAATACTCTCTGTTGTGGAGAAAAAGTTCCATTTGTTGGCCATGTTCTTGTGATGTCCGATGTGTATCCATGATACTCACATCCTGCAAGAATAAAAAAAGTTTCAAATTAAAATCAATTTTCTAGAATAGAATAATTTATTTTATACATATTCAGAAAATATATAAATAAACTGACCAGCATCCATCAGTACCATATCTCCATCTTGGATAATTTGATTATTCTTAATATAATGAATCGTACACGCATTTTTTCCACTGGCAACAACAGGAGGATAAGCTAAAAATTCAGCTCCCCTCATTCTGGATTCATAATCAACAATAGCAAATAATTGATGTTCGCTCATTCCTGGCCTCGAGTCACTAATTGTTCTTGCTATTGCTTCCGAAGCAATATCACAACTTTTTTGCATCAAAGCAATTTCGCCTTTTGACTTTATCAACCGAATCTGGTGAATTGTTTTCTTCGGACAAGTGAAAATTTGATTATTAGTTATCTTTATAAGTTGCGTCAATGTTCTATCCAACTTCGGCTGGATAATAGTTTCTCTATCGTACCAGATCATACTTTTACTGTTATTTTTTAAAAACGAGACAAAAAATCTATCAAACTCTCCTACTGGAAGCGCTTTATCGACTCCAAATAATGAAGCAGCAGCTTCTACTCCTGTTCTGGGTCCATCCCATAGTTCGGAATGGCTGTCTTTTTCTCTCATGAATAAGATAGATGAAAAATTATCTCCGTGGGCAATGAGTATAAGAATGGTGTCTGGTTCTTGGCATCCAGAGAAATACAAAAAGTCAGAGTTTTGTCGAAAAACATAGGGGATTTTATCGGACATGTAGACAGTCGATGAGGAAGGTATTATTACAACGTGTGTAAGATTCGGATTGTCTGATAAGGAATTGTTTGTTACAATTCTTTCCAGTAATTTACTGCGTCTGCTTTTGAATTCTTGGAGACAAATTCCTGGGACGATTTCTCCTTCTTTCATGAGATGAGGATGTGTCAAAGGAGTTGGTTGTCCAAATGTCGGGTATGAAATTTTTTGAGATTGGTCGCAAACTGCATTTTGAGTCAGTCTTGTCGAATATTTTGATAAAATATGAGATCCTGAAAGAAATACAGAGTAATTAATTTACTAACGAAAATTATAGATAAAAATTTTTTTCGTTCTGTAGCGCTAATATTTTTTCAAATATAAGACTGCACACAGAGCGAAAAAATATTTAATTTCGATACTTTTTGCATAAAACGAAGAATTCAAAAATTGATTAATTCCACGGAGGGAAAAAATTCCAAATTTAATATTTATTGAGTAAAATGAAGAAATAGAATTTTTAGATTAGAACTTGACTCCAACACCCTTAACACTATTGATAATTAAGCCAAAATTCCATTATAAACATTTAATTAAATTAAAAATTACAAAAATGTTTTTCTCTTATAAAATAAAAAAATTCTAAAACTCAGTGGCAACATTTTGAGGTTACGAGATAGTTTTTTTTATAAATTCAATTGTTTAAAATAAAAATAATTGATGAATAAAAGGTAATTGTTATTTATTTAATCAACAATCAATATCTACTTTAATGATAAATGAAGAAAGAAAATAAATGTCAAAATCTAAACAAAGTTCATAACCTTAAAATAAAAAAATATGGAAAAATTGTGAATAATAATTAGTATAACACAATTTTAGACTCACCAAACGAAATAGATCGTAATTTCATAAGTTTCTTCACAGATGAAAACATGTTGTTAGTTTTGTTTGCTAATAAAATATAAAATAAAATAAGTTTTTCATTTCGCAGGCTGCACAGGCTAAATTTCTGCAGTCTTCTGCTTTCAGTCGGATTGGTCAATAGAATCGCCCTTTAAACTCGTTCTCGCCTCTGATTGGCTAGAAGTAAATTTTGACACTTTGGAGTAGAAAATGTCTACTCTCGTCGGTAAATATTTATATTTCAGAATCAATACACTCGGGATTCGTGAATTTTTTTCATTATCAGTCTTAATTAGATATTAGTTTACAATTTTTAGATTTAGTTGTTAATCTAAAATGATGTGAAACCTCTGAAAGCGAAGGAAACATTCGATACTTTCAACAGCTGATGAGCTGTCAGTCGAAGAGATCCTTTATGAAACGACAAAATCATTCGAGGATCGAAAAATTAAAGCAGAATTTAAGGAAAAGTGAAAGTGCTGTCTCAAAATGATCAGGTAGATGATTTTATATCATGAAATTCAATTTTTTTTCAATTTTGAGCTGCATTCGAAAACCTAACCTTTAAATTTAGCTTTCAGAATTTTAGGAAATACACTTTTTTGTATTTTTTATTGTATAATGTTTCTCCACAATGTTTTTAAACACTAAAAGATGAACGTCAGGTAAATTAAACAAATGACTTTTATAATTTTTATTAGACTTCTTATGACAATTAGGAAGTTTTCGAACGTTAAAAAATCTAATGGGAATAAAGAATAAGACTTTCCACATTTTTATTTTAAATTAATCTGAGAAATAAAATCATTACGGATTTCTTTTCTTTCACTACAATTTATCAAAACCCAGGAAAAAGTGAGAATTTTATTCACTAAAGAAAATTGTGATAAAAATACTTCCTTTATAATAATTTTCGAAAAATGAAGGGCAAAAGGAAAAATAAAATCAAATTTTGTGTTTTTTTTTTAGAATTTTATAGGAAATGAGTGGACAGTTGAGCATAACCGTGAGACCGGAAGTCCGTCTGGATGCTAAATGGCTAAAGACGGACTTACAAAGGTTTCTTCGACGCGATGGTCTGGCCGAATTATGGAACGAAATGGTACGGGATGGAGAAATTGTTGGTGTTTTCAGCGATGGTTTAATAAATTCTGCTGGGGTAATTGCCAGAAAAGGTAAAGACATCTTTAAAATGTTTTATTAATTCTTTTCTGAATAATTTACGTTGGCCTATTTTAAGTATAGAATGTTTCTCTATGATCTATGATTGAACTAAAATTATTTAAGACTCTTTTATAAAAATGATTAAGACTTCCTTAATTATTATTTTACTTCATAATTTTTTCAGGAGACAGTGGACATTACTATTGCAACCAAAGAGTTCTCTCTTGTCTTTGTTGCGATGGAATTTGTGGACCACAAAGCGGTTGCAATTGCATTCCTTGTCAAAAGCTCGATGAAGAAGAAGCCTCCAGAGTAACATCACTCGTGGAAAAATCAATCCCTGCTCAGAACATAATAGATTCCTGGTTATGGGGACCCCAACCATGTAAATCTTTCTTCAAATTACTTATCTTCTATTTTTATACAATCTATTATATATATATATATATATTATATTATATTCCAATTTCAGCTCCGAATGATTTATCTACATGCATAGATTCTTCGATAAAAGAACAACGAACTCTGGTTCACGAAGCAGCAAATAGTACCTTATCTGCAACTAGATTGAGGCAACGTTTAGTAATCGCACGAAGATATTTTACAGCTTTATCTCGTCATAAACCACAGGAAGTTAAAGAAACAGTTGTGACTCCTAGAACTACAGTTAAATCACAAAAACTGTTAGTTGATTTCTTTCATTCTCGATTCCTTGATTTTTTAAATATATTCGATTTTCTATAAAGTTACCCATTTGATTGATTTCAGAGCGAAGCCTACTGAAAAAGCTACGCTTGGACTTGCACGAGTTGGATCACGAGCAGCTTTAAACTTTTCCTTTGCATATTTACGACGCGCTTGGCGCTCTGGTGAAGATATCGATTTTTGCAGTGAATTATTAACTGAATCCCTAGAAGCTCTTCAATCTCTACCCGAAGCTACTCTGTTCGATGAAAATAATGTTTCTCAAGTTTGGCTCGAAGTCGTCGAGAGATCCGCCAAATTTTTGCGACAAGTCGTCACTGGGTAAGTTTGTATTATTATTCTCTTGAAATTAATTTATTTTCCATATTAAATTGAAATTAATTTATTTTAAAAATTTTCAGGGATGTCGTTACAGGAAGATCCTGGTGCCCAGTACCCGTAGCAGACCAACACACCGCACTCTGTTTACTCCTAGAACTCGCTACCCAAAGAGGTACTCTCTCAAGTCTCCTCGACTCTGTAATTCTCCTCCTTCATCTCAGTGGCAAATCTAAAAACCAGGACAACCGAGTTATGCCTCCTGGTAGTTCTGCCCCCTTGATTCCACTCCTCCGTCGCTTAAGTACAATATCAGCTCCAAAATCTCGTCGCCTAGACGACAGCCTGACACCTGGACCTTGTGAAGTTCTCCTAAAATATCTCCGCCTCCCAGAAGATGATACAGTCGCCGTTGATTTAAGAAAAGCCGCTGTGGTAATTATGTGTCACCTCAGTAGATTAGCAACCCCACTTCTTCCACCAGTTATACCCAACGGATTTCCAAAGAACCAGTCGATAACCTTTCAAGAAGTTTTAGCCTGGGGTGGCATAAAATTCGTCAGTGGAACGTCTCCTTTCTACTGCGATGCCATCGCAGAATTGGGAGTGAAACAACTTTGCTGCACGGAAAGGGCTTTAATTATTCTCTCTTTAAATGGAAAAGTCTTCATGATGTACTATGGATCAGAAACACAGTATCCTCAAAAAATTTACGGCTTTTCGGATAAAGTCGTGACAATGATTGCCTCACATTCTGATGGGAAACACCACCTTGCCTTGACCGAAGACAATATCGTTTATTCCTGGGGATACGGAGACGGCGGTAGACTCGGTCATGGAGTTAGTGTATCCAGTGATGAACCTACTGCGATTGAAGCTCTATCTGACAAAGGTGTCACCTTCATCGCTTGTGGAAGCACATATTCCGCAGCGATTACTGCAAATGGGGAATTGTACACCTGGGGTCGAGGAAGCTACGGGAGATTAGGTCACGGATTCTGTGACGACATCATGGTTCCAACATTAGTGGCAGCTCTAAATGGGCATAAAGTAACTCACGTTGCCTTGGGAAGTGGAGATTCACAAACGCTCTGTGTCACCGCTTCTGGAATCGTCTTTTCCTGGGGCGATGGTGATTACGGAAAGCTGGGAAGAGGTGGATCCGATGGTTCAAAGATCCCTAAGATCGTAGACAAATTGTTGGACATAAATGTAGTGAAAGTCTTCTGTGGAGGACAGTTTTCTGCAGCGTTAACTATTCATGGAGAAGTTTACACCTGGGGAAAAGGAGATGGATATCGACTTGGTCATGGAAACGAGGAACACGTAAGATATCCAAAATTAGTAGAGGGATTGAAAATGAAGAAGATTAAGGATCTTTCAGTAGGAAGTGGACATATCTTGGTTCTAACGGAAGATCAACTGGTTTATGGATGGGGAAGGAATGATTACGGTCAGATTGATCCCTCTTTGAACTCTACAGTTTCGGAACCGACATTATGTTCGGCTGTATCAAGTAAGAGTGTTGTTGGCTTAGTTTGTGGTCCAACTCAGAGTTTTGCTTGGTCGACTTCCACGTGGTCAGTAGCACACAGAATTGCCTTTGTGGTTGACATCTGCGAAGATACATTTAAGTATCTTGATTCGCTTTTAGCTAAATCGTGTGAAGGTCTTCCGGGGTCAAGACCACCGACTCAGGATCACGAATGCTTGATTGTATCGGCGCTGAATTTGCTTAGACTTCAACTACACGCGATGATAACGCACAACTTTGACGGAAAATTGATAGGATTGGGATCTACTCCTTTGTTGAATTCTTTGAAACAAAGATGTGTTAATTTAGCAAGTAGTCCTGGCATTTTAGCAACGATCCAATCAGCTGCGCAGGCTGTTTTGCAAACTGGTTGGAGTATTTTGTTACCGACTGCTAACGAACGAGCGAAAACGCTTTCTGGTTTTCTGCCGAATTCTAACAATTTAGAGCAGTCGAATACAAACAAGGGGCAGCAATTTATGGCAGATTTACTAGTTTCCAGTCTAATGGCAGATGGAGGATTGGAAATGGCTCTCAGAGCCGCAATCAAAGAGGAAATCGCAGAAACTTCGGATAAAAAAGACACGATATCAGCGTCAACAAAAGTTGGAGAGGTAAAGCAAACTAAAGAATTCAATATGGAAAAGCACAACATAACGATTTCACTCTTCCAACTCGTGAAACAGTTGATAAGAAATGGAACTTGCATCACCCAGTCGAGATTCCAAGCTTTACAACAGGCGAATCGAAACGAAGAATTTCAGAAATTAGACAATTCTCCGAGTTTGAACCTTTTGCTGAGATTTCAACGTTTACTAATTTCACAAATGCTTCACTGTATCAATAAATCAACGACAGAAGATCCCAACGATCAAGAGATGCTGGGAGTCGAATCTCTGCTCAAGAAGTACATCTGTCAGATTTGCAACCACGTCAAGGACATTCTCCCTCTTGCTACTGAATTTGCAGGGACGAACAGCAAATATTTTGTATTGATTATAGCCACTCTAAAAGGTGATATTTTAAATGTCCTTTTACCAGAATTGATAGTTTGCTTAATTCTACTTCAGATAGATTACCCGATGTTGCTTCTCAATATGAATTGGATGGAAGTCCTTGCTCCAGTTCTAGATATTTTAGACCAGTTTAACAGACTTGCTCCAACGATTGAAAAAGATGATGCTGATGATTTATCCTGGCCTGGAATCATCGCTCCACAACATGGAAGTAAAACTTCAGTCCAGGATGAACCATCTCTGATACGCTGGGCTGATTTAGAGAATCATAATCGCGATGGTGGTTTGTGGGTTGTTATAAACAACAATGTATACGACGTTCAAGATTTTAGGTATGAAGGGGCCTGCACCATGGAAATGTTCAATAGGCTAGTGAACAGAGATGTGACCTCGACGATGATAAACATTTCTAACATGCAAGCCTCGCAAGGGATGATGGATTCCTGTTTTGTGGGACATTATTGTCAACCTGAACCAGAAAACACCCAGTTTACTATTGAAGTCACAGACGTTTGTCTTTCTCTGTTAGATATGGAAAGAGCATTGAGTTTTGTCCTGGGCCTTCATGCTTACAGGATGCGACAGAGCTTGGCTCTTCAACCAGCTGAAGAAGAAGCAGGGGCCTGGCTCGAGGCTAATTTCCTCAGAGGTGGTTTACAAATCCTCCAGCCTCCAAATCCCTACGAAGAAGAGAAAGGTGAAGCCAGGAGCAATAATTCGACTGCTGCTAATTCTCCCACAGAACCAGCTCTTCCCATTTTTGCAAAAGATGATCCACTTAAACTAACAGACGATAGAGTCATGACTTTCATCCAGGCTTTAGCAGAAAACCATAAGACTGATACGTATGTTCAAACATTCTTAACTATCATTGACAGATTTTGCAAAACAAACAATCTGCTCTCTCACGTTGACTTTTGCTGCGATCATCCAGTTGAGGAAATTGGTCGTCTGCTAATGGCTGCCATTATCAAGCATCTTGCCCTCGGTTACCAAACAGTTGCCTTGATAGATCAAGAGCTCGCGGAAGGAAACGTAAAGCTCACGAAACCCTTAGCTGATATGGTTAGAACGATTCACCAAACAAAATGGAATTTAATACGAACGAGACAACAGCAGAATAGAAGTTACAAGGAAGTGTGCGCTCCTGCTCAAGAGAAATGCAGGTTTTTGCTCTACGAAGTCAGACCAGCGACTAGCGATGAAATAAAAGGTCTGAGAGACTTGAAGCTGCTCTTTACTGTTCCAAAATTCAAGAGGGCTGTGCAAGCAGTCATTGCAGACATCAGAAAAACTAGGGATTCTCCAACAAAGCCAGAGGATATAGTTAACGCTTCTATCCAGAATGCAAAGGTGAAGAGCAAACCCGAAGAGGACAAGGTCCCAAAGGACGCAACGCCTTCTTCAACCATGCCTCCAAAATTAGAAGACATATCGAGTATAACGAATGTGATTAGACAATTGACTGATAAAGTAAAGCGCAAGCCTTTGGTAATGGATCCAAATGAATTGACCACGAATATAATCAACTTTGTTGTTTCTGAAGAGAGTGGAGATGTTGAGACACTTCGCAGAGCGATGTATTGTCAAATCCAAAGGGTTAAAATGCGAGAAGAAGGGCTTAATATCATCCAAGAACTCTTGAAAAAAGACTATTTAATTACGTCTGTAAAATATTCATTATTAAATGGCTGGCTAGGTCTCACTCACGAGAATAAGTTACTTTCCAACGGAATAACCCATTGTTTAAAGAATATTCATTTGGTTACTCCTTATTTAAGACTGAAGGTGATTTTAGCTGAAGCGAAAGTCACTTTATGGGCTGTGCAGGCATTAAGGACCTACGTGATTCAAGCAGAATTATCTAGTAAACCTAAGGCTAGTGGGAAAAGCAGCTTGAATCAAGGAACCTACATTTGGTTGAGGAAACTGCCGAGAGCAAGATTCATATTGACTATCCTGGGAATGCTAACGAATTACCAACACTCAAACGAAATTGGTATTTTGATAAACTCGGGAGTCCTCTCTAGTATTCTAACTTTGTTGAGACAGATTGGACCTTCTCTTCAAAATGACATTTTGAAGCCAAAAGAAAATTTGGTTATCTATGAAGATATCGTGCACAAAAGCAAACCTCTCGCTGTTCAACTCAGCGGCAGTGAATTAGCTGCTTTAATGAAAATCAACACGAGAGTCGTTCGAGGCGTGGATTGGAAATGGGGTGATCAGGATGGACCGCCTCCTGGAGAAGGAACCGTTATTGGAGAACTTGGAGAAGACGGATGGATCAGAGTAAAGTGGGACAACGGAACTACAAACTCTTACCGAATGGGAAAGGAGAGGAAATATGATTTGAAGTTGGCGGAACCTCCCACTCCACCTGAAAGTGATTCAGACAACGACTCTCCCGTTGATACTAATAAGATAGAAAAGGGTAGTATTAGAGAAGTGCATCCTACAACTTACTTAAAAAACGCTTGCACCTCTCTTCTTAGAGTAATTTTACTTTCCTGCGGCATCGAAGCTAAGATGGTTCAACCTTCAGCTATTAAGATCCTTGCCTCAGTTCTTCGAGGGATAATATCAGCAGCGAGCAAATCAGATTCGAGCATGCAGACTCAATTGGCTAGAGATCATCATGAAACCTGGGCAACTTTAGGAATTTTCAAAGCGATTGCTAATTCGAAGATCCTTTGTAGAGCTCTAAGCACTCCTGCATGGGTGGATTTCCTCCTAAGCATGATTGTTGAAGAGAATGATCCTAATCTTCATAAACAGATCATGGCGATTAGACTTCTAAATATCACTCTGCCTTCTTGGTCTGTTGAGAGTCCGGAGATGACTCCCTTCTTGGATAAGACTTTTAAATTGCTAGGTCAGATGGCTCTAATGTGTGAAGCTGAAGTAAACTCGGAACTTCACGCCAATAAGTGTCGAGTTTCTTTGACAGCTTCTAGAAGTTCTACCCTAGCTGAAGAGCTTATTTCATTGATACGTTCACTGCATTCTCTTCCCGGATGGAATGTGGCTTTGAATACTTTCTTAGCTGCGAAACTATCTTTGGCATCAGACCTTCTAAGCGATGGACCACTCTTCCATATTCAAATGAATGAAAATGGAGGTGAGAACAGCTTGAGTATTCAACAAACTGTGATGGCAGCTCTGATTGTTGTAGGGGGTTTGGACAGTAGACCAAGGATCGGCGGATTAGTGGAAGTCGATGGACAGGTTGGGACCATTTGTAAATTCACTCAACATTCCAAAATTATTGTTCACATGCACGATACTGGAGCGAGGAAGAAAGTTGCCTTCGTCGGGATTAAACCTCTTACTGAAAAGTTCCATCTTGATAGAATGCTGATGACAGAAAATCTTCAGTCGACTTGGGGGAATTTACTCCTGGGTCATTGCGGAATGGACAAACGACCTGGAGGAATGCCAGTTATTGCTGGGACGGTGAACACCTCGATATTAAGAATGCAACAGCAACAACTCGGGGCTTTGAATGCAGGCAAGACTCTGATAGAGTATCAACAGAAACTAAGACGAGTTTTAAAATGTTACACATCAGACAACGATGATGATAGAACAACTCTTCTTCAGGAGTTGCTAGCCAGGGCTACAAAGCCACAACCCCTTAAACCGATTTTTAAACAGGAGGAATTGGAAGCAGCTGCTTTAGCAGTATCACAGTATCTTGCATCAGAATTAAGACACACTCCGATTCATCGAGGAGCTGGGTCTGAACCTGGAACTCCAGCATCTGATTGTTCCTTGGTTTCCCTGACTTCTAGTCAAAAGAGACACTGTAAAACATCTGGAAAGAAAAATGTCTTACCGGTGAGTCCGCTCGTGACTCAATTAACAGAGATGGGATTCCACAAAAAGAACGTGGAGTTCGCAATCAAAAGTTTGACTGTTGCTGAGAGCAATATTACTCCTGAAACTGTGGTGGGTTGGTTGCTCGAAAATGCGGATACAGTTCTGAGTGATATAGAAACTTTGTCGAGTATTGACGGTTTGTCTGAGTCTGAAGAATCATCGAGTGACGATCCAGACGATTCACCATCTGCTCACGATGTTGGATCCATTATTCAACCAACTTACATGAAGAGAACAGACTTTTTATCAGTGGATGAGTACGCTGTCTATGTTCGTGATAATGTTACTGTTGGAATGCTAGTCCGTTGTTGTAAAACCTACGAAGAAGTAGAGTATGGTGATGTGGGACAGGTCGTTAAGATCGATCCTGAAGGTCTGCATGATCTCAATGTCCAGGTTGCTTGGCAACACAAAGGCGATTCCTATTGGGTTCGGTTTATTCACATTGAACTCCTGGGACATCCACCAACTTTACCAGGACCACCAGCCTTGAAAGTTGGTGACAAAGTCCGAGTAAAGGCTTCAGTGGCTGTTCCCAAATACAAATGGGGATCAGTGAATCACCAAAGTGTTGGAGCCGTTACTGGGATTCTCAACAATGGAAAGGATGTTTCGGTAGATTTCCCTCAACAAAGTAGCTGGACTGGATGTGCAGCTGAAATGGAGAGAGTCCCGTCCTGTCATCACGCTGTCTCATGTAACTCTTGCCACTTGTCTCCCATCTCGGGACCAAGGTTTAAGTGTAAGACTTGTGAAAATTTCAATCTCTGTGAGAACTGTTTTTATACCAAAAGATCTCATCGCCATGGCTTTAATCGAATAGCAGAACCTGGATCTGCTGCTGTATATGCTGGAAAGCCTGGAAGATATCAAAGACAAGATTTTTCGGAATCTTCTCTGATCGAAGATTGGTCCAAGTGTATTAGAACTCTGAGTGTGTCATCAAGAGAGAATTGGGCAACTCGGTTAGTAGATGGCTCTGGAAAATATTGGCAGAGTTCTGGATCGCAGGGAAAACATTGGATTCGGTTAGAAATGCTGCCGGGAATTTTGGTTCAATCTTTAAAAATAGTTATCAATCCTCAGGATAGTAGCTATACACCTTCGTTAGTTGCAATCAACGCTGGAGAGTCTTTCAGCAGTTTGGCAGAACTGTCAACGATAACGCCTAGAAATACTGATACTAGTATTACTTTACTACAAGATATGAAAGAATATTATCCTTGCATTGAAATCGCAATCAAACAGTGTCGAAATGGCGGAATTGATTGCAAAATTCATGCTCTTCAGATTGTTGGACGTAAAAAGATTTACGAAAATCAACTAGCTACTTCTGTTTCGTTCCTTGCTTCCGATTGGGAAGTGGTTCAAGAGCAGATGATGGCACAACGAGCAGGAGATGTCCAGCAACATTCGGTTGTCTACGTCTGGGGATTGAATGATAAAGACCAACTGGGAGGCCTCAAGGGCTCTAAAATCAAGCTTCCAGTCTACAGCGAGGTTCTTTCAAAGTTAAAACCAATCCACATCGCCGGAGGGAGTAAAACTCTCTTCATAGTCAGCCAGGAAGGAAAACTCTACGCCTGTGGTGAAGGTACTAATGGCCGACTTGGCTTAGGTGACAATAACAATGTATATGAACCAAAACCAATTCCATTCCTGAGCCAATATGTGATAAAGAAAGTTGCAGTGCACTCTGGTGGAAAACACGCACTGGCATTGACTCAGGATGGCAAAATCTTCTCTTGGGGAGAAGGGGAGGACGGAAAGCTGGGCCATGGAAACCGCTTGTCTCTAGATAAACCAAGACTGATAGAAGCTTTAAAATCAAAGAGGATTCGAGACATAGCCTGTGGATCAGGTCACTCGGCAGCGATTGCCAGCAATGGTGAACTCTACACCTGGGGTCTTGGAGAATATGGAAGATTAGGTCATGGAGACACCGCAACTCAGTTAAAGCCAAAATTAGTAGAAGCTTTAGTGGGTCAGAGAGTTGTTCAAGTTGCTTGTGGAAGCAGAGACGCTCAGACGATGGCATTGACTGAAGATGGATCAGTCTACTCCTGGGGAGATGGCGATTTTGGTAAGTTAGGAAGGGGAGGAAGCGATGGCTGTTACACTCCCATGTTAGTAGATAGACTGAACGGTCTAGGAGTTGTTCAAGTCGAGTGTGGAGCACAGTTTTCGTTAGCTCTTACCAAATATGGAGAAGTCTGGACGTGGGGAAAGGGTGACTACTTCCGCCTCGGTCACGGGAACGATCACCACTTTCGGAGACCAACAGTAGTCGAAGGACTTCGAGGTAAGAAGGTAGTCCATGTGGCAGTTGGCGCCTTGCATTGCTTAGCAGTCACTGACAATGGTCAAGTTTATGCTTGGGGAGATAACGATCACGGTCAACAGGGAAACGGATCAATCATTGTAAACAGAAAGCCTTCTCTTGTTCATGGATTGGAAGATGCGAAGGTCAACAGAGTAGCTTGTGGATCCAGTCACAGTGTCGCATGGGTTTTGACTGATCAGCCGACAACTAACAATCAAGAGCCTGTGACATTCCCAAAAACGAAAGATCCTCTTGGTCAGGCGATTTTAGGAGTTTCAGATTCAGGCGAAACAAACGTGATCACGACGATGAAGAACGTGAGGCCTTCTTTGTCTCATATAATTCTATCTTTAGAGAGCAATATTGCTAAACAGCAAGCTTTGCAGCATGTGATAAAGGCTCTGCATATAATGCAAGCTAGGACTGCGATAGTGACAGCTTTACAGAGTCATGTTGCTCTTAGATCTTGTGGAAAGACAGCACCCCCTGATACACCACCAGAGGGAGCAATGACTTCTAGCACAGGTCACACGGTTTATCAAAACGTAGGAGAAATCGCTCAAGGAGGAGGAGAAGCTCCAGCCAATGCAGCAGAGGTTGTAAACCTCGTGAGTCCTAGAGCTACACCAGAATCAGAGGAATATCCTCTAGCAATTTTTCCATCAATGTCCAGTTCAGCAAGTTTATCATCGAGAGCTTCTAGGATGTCTGCGAGTGCCATGAGCGTCATAGCTGCGACCTTGACGTCTAATGCTCAGGTCGTTGGAGAGGGTGTTGTATCAGACTCAGGGTTGGATGAATTTACTTCAACCTTGACTGAAGACGATGCAAGAATGCTCGTTGATCTGCTAAAGCTCGCAGTAGCTCAGAGAGTTTGTGAAGGGGCTAAGGAAATCATATCGTCAGTCTTAATAGCTCTGGGAAAAGGAAATTCCCATATTGGAAATATGCTTTTGGAGCTGTGTGTGACTGAATTAGAAGACACTGCAGCTAATTCAAACTGTATGAACAACACTCCACAGCCTGTAATTCAGGAAACACCTCATCCTTACATCGACGATACGACTCTCACTGGTCACGTTAAGATTCCTGGTGCTGAGGCACTGAGGATTGAGTTTGATCGCCTGTGTTCAACTGAAAGAAGACATGATCCCTTGACTCTTATGGATGGAACCGGAAGGGTCGTTGCTATTAAATCTGGAAGGGAATGGAGCGAGTGGGCGACAGAAATCAGGATTCAGGGAGACGAACTCAGGTGGCGATTCTCTTCCGACGGATCCGTCAACGGTTGGGGTTGGCGCTTCACTGTTCACCCGATCATTGCAACCCTAGCTCCTCATGAACTTGGATCGGACCGAGCTGTTTTATCTCAACCATCAATCGCCTTGGTGGAATGTCTTCTCGACAACAGTTTGATCAATTCAGACAAAAACATTGTAACTAGACTCGCAGCTACTCTTGCTCAGTGTAGTCAACTCAGTAATTTATCAGCCCAGCAAAGAATGTGGGCACTGAAAAAACTCCAAGTGGTTTACCTAAGTGGACCAAGTATTCGACCAGATGCAGCGCTTTCCAGCCTCTTGGGTTCCCTGCCCCAAGCTTTGCTGAGACAATACGAATATGAAGATCCAATCGTCAGGGGTGGAAAGCAACTAATGCACAGTGACTTCTTCAAAACTCTAGTCGCCCTCGCTTGCGATTTAGAACTGGAAACAATGCCTTGCTGTTCAGAAATCCATAAATGGTCCTGGTTTAGAAGATATTGCCTCGCAGCTAGAGTAGCAAAGTCGCTCATCAACCGAACCGTTTTACCGAAAGCTTTCTGTATCGAGGTAATGAAGCGGATTAATGAGATGATTACAGATGGAGACGGGAATTTGAAGGAGCACGAGAACCACAGTATATTCAAGCAAGAACATGATGAACAACTTCTTCAGTGGCTTAACAGAAGACCCGAAGATTGGACTTTATCTTGGGATGGCTCTGGGGCGATTTACGGCTGGGGCCACAATCACAGAGGACAGTTGGGTGGCTTGGAAGGTGCAAAGGTGAAATTACCATCGCCTTGTGAAAGTCTATCAGCTTTAAGACCCGTTCAACTAGCTGGAGGTGAGCAAACACTTTTCGCAGTTACAGCCGATGGAAAGGTTTATTCAACTGGATATGGGGCAGTGGGACGACTCGGAATAGGAGGAACGGATTCAGTGACGATTCCAACTTTGTTGGAATCAGTCCAACATGTTTTTATAAAAAAGGTTGCTGTCAATTCTGGAGGAAAGCACTGTCTTGCTCTAAGTTCCGAGGGTCATGTCTACTCCTGGGGTGAAGGTGACGACGGAAAATTGGGTCATGGAAACAGACTATCTTATGATAGACCTAAACTGATAGACGCTTTACTAGGAACTGAGATTGTAGATATCGCCTGTGGAGGACATCACAGTGCAGCGATTACAAGCGCCGGCTGGCTTTACACCTGGGGAAAAGGTAGATACGGTCGTCTAGGTCATGGGGAGAGTGACGACCAGCTGAAACCAAAAGTGGTTGCAGCTCTTCAAGGCTACAAAGTTGTTGACGTTGCCTGTGGAAGTGGAGATGCTCAGACATTGTGTGTAACTGACGATGATAACGTTTGGAGTTGGGGAGACGGTGATTACGGAAAACTTGGAAGAGGAGGAAGCGACGGTTGTAAGGTTCCAATGAAGATAGAATCCCTAGCTGGTCTAGGAGTCGTGAAAGTTGAATGTGGAAGCCAATTTTCAGTTGCTTTAACAAGATCTGGTGCGGTTTACACCTGGGGAAAGGGTGATTATCATCGTCTAGGCCATGGAACGGACGATCATGTTCGAAGACCTCGTAAAGTAGCAGCACTTCAAGGAAAGAAAATTATTTCGATAGCAACTGGTTCTTTGCACTGTGTTGCCTGCTCAGATAAGGGAGAAGTTTTCACCTGGGGAGACAATGATGAAGGACAATTGGGAGATGGAACCACCAGCGCCTTGCAGAGTCCGAGGATCGTTCATGCTCTTCAGGGGAAGAAGATAACTAGAGTTGCTTGTGGTAGTGCGCATACTTTAGCCTGGAGTACCACCAAGACAACGCATAGTAGATTGCCGGCTTCAACACCAATGGAATATGATCTAGTTAAAGATCTTCCTTTCTCTGCTTTGCATAACAGACTTGTCCTCCTGCATCACTTTTCAGAGTTGCTCTGTCCAAATCTTGCGATGTTCAGCACTTCTGGTCATTTGGGACTGAACAAATTGGCTCCCATGTTGATTTATAGCATTAAAGAGGCGACTTTTAGGAAAGTTGTCCAGGCAACGATGGTAAGGGATAGACAACACGGTCCTGTAATTGAATTAAATAGAATTCAGGTCAAGAGATCAAGAAGCAAAGGAGGATTGGCTGGTCCTGATGGTATCAAGTCTGTCTTTGGTCAAATGGTCGGGAAGATGTGTCTGCTTACTCAGGAGGTTCTTTTCTTGCCTCATCGAGTTTGGAAGGTGAAATTTGTTGGTAAGACTTGGAAGATCTTATATTTAAATTAATTTTCGACTAATTTCAGAATGTAATTAATTCTTATTTGATTTTTATTATAGGTGAGAGTGTTGATGATTGTGGAGGCGGTTACAGCGAGAGCATTGCAGAGATGTGCGATGAACTTCAGAATGGATCCTTGCCCTTGCTAATTCCGACGCCGAATGGCCGAGATGATAGCGGAACGAACAGGGATTGTTTTCTCTTGAATCCTTTGGCAACATCTCAATTGCACATGAACATGTTCCAGTTTTTGGGAATTCTGATGGGAATAGCGATTAGAACTGGCAGTCCCTTGAGTTTGAATTTGGCTGAGCCAGTGTGGAAACAGCTTGCGGGAATTCCTTTGACCCCTGCAGATTTGACGGAAGTCGACAGGGGATATGTTCCCGGATTGTTGTGCATCAGAGACATGGATCCTGATGAAAAGGTATTTCAGACTCTGGAGATGCCCTTTTCAACTCCATCTGCTGTTGGCCATGATGTTCCTTTGTCAAACAGGTAATAAATAAAACAATAGTAGTAATGCATAAAACTGATTTAAAATTCTCAATGTATAACATTTTCGATTCTAATAATGTATCTTTCTTTCGCAGATATCGAAAAATAACTCCAAAAAATAGACACGAATATGTTAAACTGGCTCTAAATTACAGACTTCATGAATTTGATTCTCAAGTAGCGGCTGTGAGAGAAGGATTATCGAAAGTTGTGCCAGTTCCTTTATTAACTTTATTTAGTGGATCTGAATTGGAAACTATGGTCTGTGGAAGTCCCGATATTCCGCTTAGTTTATTAAAATCAGTCGCTACCTATAAAGGTTTGTTTTCTACATTTAGGAATGTTTTTATGCCTTCAATTAATTTGAGAAGATTTTTTAATTAAAGTAAATGACAATTTAATGATAAACATTTATTTCGCAGGTATAGAAACAGCTTCTCCTCTAATTCAATGGTTCTGGGAGGTGATGGAAGAATTTTCGAACCAAGAAAGATCTCTCTTCCTTCGATTTGTTTGGGGAAGAACTCGACTACCCCGGACGATTGCGGATTTCAGAGGAAGAGATTTCGTCTTGCAGGTAATAAACAAAAACGTTGTCTTAAAATAGATATTTTCTTTATAAACATAAAAGAATATTTAGTTAT
Source organism: Synergus umbraculus (assembly GCA_900474325.1). NCBI lineage: Eukaryota > Metazoa > Arthropoda > Insecta > Hymenoptera > Cynipidae > Synergus > Synergus umbraculus. The sequence goes on along the minus strand of UCOK01018849.1, from coordinate 62,259 downwards.
ATTTATAATTATTAAATAAATAACTTAATTTTTCTTTTTCAGGTCATGGACAAGTACAACCCACCAGACCATTTTCTCCCTGAAAGCTATACCTGCTTTTTCCTCCTGAAGATGCCAAGATATTCCTGCAAACCAGTCCTTCGTCAAAAATTAAAATACGCAATCCACTTTTGCAAAAGTATCGATACTGACGAATATGCAAGAGTACAAGCTGCGACAAATTCTGATACAGACGATTCAGATAGTCTCGCCAGTGAGGAACATACGTCTCTTTAGTTTTAAAAAAATCGCCTAAGTTTTGCCGAATTGTACTAAGAAACTCTCGCTATCGATTTCTCGATTCATATTCGTTCGCTTCTTGAAAATCTTATCCTTTCAGTATTCTCCAACACGCCAACGAATTGAGAAACAAACGTCGAAAAATCTATGATCGGCTGAACTAGCACAAACTAATCGCTTATAAACTGATTACTGAAGGCAGACATTCGAATTTGTGATAATTAAATCATACGGCTAACGCCTAAAGTCGTGATATTTTTAAAATTATGTACACAGTTTTTGTAAGTATATGTCATTTTACGTTTTCTAGTCTTTCACTAATTTTGCGATGAGCTATTTAATTGTACTTTCGATACTGGCTATTATTTTCCAAGCTGCGTAAGTGTATAATAAAAAAAATGGAATGAGTGTAGAGTGAAAATGTTACCTATATTAGTAAATTTGAGATTTCACGCTGTTTCGTTGAAATTTCACACTGTATAGTTACGTTCTCGTATATATTTAATCAGCCTAAAATAATGAAAGCCATTATTATCTTATAATTCAATGTGAAGTTCATTAAACTAAACTCTAAGTACGCAATTCATTAGAATTTCTATCATAGTCCTCATGCAAATGTGTACTCGTATTTTAAATGGAATTTATAATTTTAAATTCATTTTCCTGTTCTTCGTTTAAAAGTAGATTTCGTAACCTTGACTTTTAAAATTCATAATTCGAGATTTACATGCCTTGATTATAAGAGTCAGTTACAAAGTATATTTCAAACCAGGAGGTTTGAGTTTACAAATATCTCGTAAGTTGAAAGAATTTGTCCAATATTTTCGATTTTTAAATTCTGCTGTGAAGTTTTTATATTCGTATTTTAAATCTCGTTTTCTCTTTTTAAAGGTTTAACTTCTGAAGAGCAGAAGAATGAACGAGAGTCAAGTAGTATTAATTTGCATTACATCCGACAGACAGAGAACAATGAAGAATGCAACAGTGTTTGGTGGTGTAAGTTTGTAGGAATAAGTTGAAGAATACGTGTGCAATATGCATCACTATATAGCAAGTGCTTGAAATCAATCCACATCGTCAACACTCGCAAAACCTGCTCTTCCAGTCACTTTACAGACGTGATCCTATATATACAAACATTATATATATGTACATACATATTAGTATATATTTCAACAAGAATTTGTGAATCTTTCATCCACTTAGCTTTTTGTGTTCTGGTAGTTTGAGATCAACGAACGCGCTTTGCGCTCGGATACCAGATAATGAGCGTAAGTTTTAATTGCAATACTTTTTCTATAATTTGACCCTCAGGACAAAAATAATACGGAAACTTAAAAAGTAAATTGCTTGAATTTAAATTAATAAGATTAATTGATACTTGCAATGAACTACACAAATATTTTTATTTAGATGATGATATGTAATTTAAAATTGCTAGTTTTAAATTATATTTCTTCATTAATGTCAGTACTCTTAAAATTTAAAACGATAAAATAAAAAGATCTTGTAATAAAATTTAAAGTAAATTTTGTTCCCTTTAAAAAATGGAATTGAAACGTGAGAGTAGGTTGAAAAATATTCTTGCATAAAAGCGATAAAAAGATTGGCTTGTGATAACGTAGAAGATGTTTATAAACATGTTTTCCTGATATAGTTTTGCATACAATCATTATTCTTGTGAGGCTGGTATAAACAGTGTGGCAATCGTAAAAATTGTAGATAGTAATACAATCTTAGTCAGTATAGTTGCATCACATGATCGATATTGACCAGTCTTCTAAAGTAATCTTCTCTCCGGGACTTAAATACAAATCTCGAAGGAGACAACGAATCAGTATCATTTTTATTCTTCTGAGAAAAGAAGATTCAATTTTATAGATTCTTTTCAAGAAATATTCAATTATTCATTTTTAAAGTTGATTAAATTCTAAATAATTTCACAGAAATTTATAATAAGTTATATATAAATAAGACTAACAATGTTTGAGGACGACCAAAACAGAACTTGCAGCTGACCAAACATAAATTTATCGTTGAGGTGATCAAATTCTCTGGACAAAATGCATCGTTTTTCTAAACTTAAGGTATTTAAAATATTTAAATTTTGAGACAGTTTTTGAAGTAGAATATGCATAACTTTATATTAATTTTTTATAGTTTAGCAAATGGAGTGGCCAACTTTCTAGAAGGCCTATTTTTAATCAGACTAAAGCCACAGAAGCTGTCAATTCTGCACCATCTGTGGATGTTCCAGAATCAGCAGACGTTGTTATTATAGGTAAATTTTCTCAAACAATTTTTTATTCCAACAAATCTGACCTTAAACAGTAAATTAAATGTTTATTAGCCAAATTCTACTTTCAAAAGTATCTGGAAAGTTATGTCTGTGTCTTCAGTCATTTGAATAATCAAATATTGAATTGCTTTTTATTCTATCATTTTTAATATGGATCAATGGTCAAGTATCTATAAATAATTATTCTTTATCAATCGGACGTTCACTCGAGCAAAATAATATAATCGTAAAACAAATTTTTTTCTTTTGAGTAAACTTCAAAAATTAAGCGATAAGAAAAGATAAATTTCTTTTATAGTATACAATCCTCAAGTAGTGGTATTTTCTTATTTGAACTTTTAGGACTTTGATACTTAACATTTCAAATATTCAAATCTATTGTCTCCTATTGGAAAAGATCTTGAGATTTAATTTGATCTATTTTATCAATTTTTTCTCAAATATAATTTTTAAAAAATAATTTAAATAAAAAATTGAAATATATTTCAGGTGGAGGTAGTGCGGGATGTAATGCTCTCTATCATTTAGCAAAGACTGGAAAAAATATAGTTCTCCTAGAAAAATCTAAATTAACTTCAGGGACAACATGGCACACAGCAGGAATGGTTTGGAGTTTACGACCAAGCGATGTGGAAGTAGAATTACTTCGAGTATCAAGAAATATTTACGGAAGTCTAGAAGAGGAAACTGGACTTGATCCAGGTTGGATGAAAATTGGGGGAATTTTCATAGCCTATGATGATGTAAGTTAACAGTGTTGGACCCAAGCACTATGTAAATTCTAAATTCGATTTCTTTAACTTACTTTACAAATATTAAAATTAGATAATAATTTTAGATCCGTATATAAATATATACGTACGGAGCAAAAAATTTCTTCCTTTAGTCTTTAATTAAACCTTTTTTCGCTCTATAGACAAACTTCTATTTTTAAGAATAGTATCACTGTAGAGTAAAAAATATGTTTTTCTAATATTTCTTAAGGGCGTTGGAAAAATTATAGATTAATATTTTTTCGCTCTGTAGCACTAATCTTTTTTCAAATATAAGACTGCATATAGAGCGAAAAAATATTTAATTTCAATATTTTTTGCATAAAACGAAGAATTCAAAATCTAACTTCAAAATTGAATATTTTCATTTTACTTAAAAAATATTTGATTTAGATACTTTCTCGCTCTGTACGCATAATTGTAGTTAAAAATTGATTAATTATGCAGAGGGAAAAAATTCCAAATTTAATATTTATTGAGTAAAATGAAGAAATCGAATTTTTATATTAGAACTTGGCTCCAACACCCTTAAAAATAATATTATAAAAAAGAAAAGATTCGTTTGAATTTTCTATGGATTTAAATTCTTGGATATTCTTCATCACAGGTGAGAATGGATGAATATAGAAGGCTTTCAACAGCCGGCAAAGCCTTTGGTATAGAGTCCTACATAATTTCACCTCAAGAGACCAAAAAATTGTTTCCTTTGTTGGACGAAAATAGTTTTCACGGTGCTCTATATTCGCCGAGTGATGGAAACATAGATCCTGCGATGATGGTGAATGCACTGATGCAATCTGCAAAGGCGAATGGTGCCAAGGTGATTTTATAATTGAGTTTAAACGGAAGATATTGTTTTATTTAATTAATATATCCAATTGTTAAAAGATCTTAAACTAAAATTTTAAAAATTTAATCCGAAACTATTTATTATTATAGGTGATAGAGGATTGTCCAGTTACAAAGATACTAACAGAAAAACCCGAATGGGGTCCGAAAAAAGTAACTGGAGTTGAAACTCCTTATGGTACGATAAAAACAAATTGTATTTTAAATGCTTCTGGAGTCTGGGCGAAAAATATTGCAAAAATGATAGGAGTTGATATTCCTCTCGTTCCGATGAAACACGCTTATATTGTTACTGAACCAATGAAAAATATAAAGGGTTTATCAAATATTAGGGATCACGATGGAAAGATTTATTTCAAACTTCAGGGAGAAACGATGTCTATTGGCGGATATGAATTAAATCCTATTATTCTACAATCTGTGAGTAAATTCTAAGTGATAATATTATTCAAATAAACCGAAGGCTTCCAAATTTAGAAAAAACTATGAGTAAAGATTTCTTGATTTCGAAGTTTCAAGCAAAACAATTCCTTCGAATAAAATAGCTTTTCATGGCAAATTCTAGGCTCCCAAGGACTTTTCATTCAGCTTATATGAACTAGATTGGAATATTTTCAACTCCCACCTCGAAGCAATGACAAGATTATGTCCTAAATTGGCAACAACTGGAATTAGAACGACTGTCTGTGGCCCTGAAAGCTTCACACCAGATCACAAACCAATAATGGGTAGATTATTTAAAATCACAAGAAATTTACTTTTAAAAACTCGCTTTCAATTTAATTAGGGAATTAGTCCTCATTATACTTTATTTAAAATATATTTCTTAATATTTTGCAGGTGAAGATCCAAGATGTGATGGATTTTTTTACTCGTGTGGATATAATAGTGCGGGGATGATGTTTGGAGCTGGATGTGGAGAGCAGATTTCGAAATGGATAATAGATGGTCGACCAGAAAAATATATGTTTAAATACGATATTAGAAGGTGAAATTCTTTTGAAATTATTTGAAGTATTTTTGGTTTAAAAATTCTATAACTAAGTAAAATTATCTTTCGCAGATTTACTCCAGAGCAAATGAAGGACGCGATTTGGGCAAATGAAAGATCTCATGAAGCTTATGCAAAAAATTACAGTATTGTTTTTCCACATGATCAGCCTCTAAGTGGAAGGAATTTCACAACCGGACCATTTCACGATGTAATAAATCGTTAATTTACTTTAATAGACAATAAAACTTAATTTTTAAATTCTCTCATTTAAATTTTAGCTTCTCATAAAGGAGGGAGCTGTTATGGAACAGAGTCAAGGTTGGGAAAAGCCATCCTTATTTTTAGAAAATGAGACAGTTGAGATTGAACCTTATGACTACTATGGCAGTTATGGCTCATTGAAAAATACAAATAATAAATATGCTTCCGTTCTCGAAGGAGATTATACTTTTGGGTTTTCAAAGTACCACGATGTTGTGAGTTTGAATTTCATTATATTTATTTTATAAATATTCAAGTATGATTTATCGTAGAATAAAATTAACTAATATCATAAAAAATCTATTCTACTATAAAAATATGCATCTATAAAGTTTAACATCTAAGATTCAATTTTAGATAAAACAAGAAGCACTTGCTTGTAGAAACAAAGCAGCCTTATTCGATTTATCGTATTTTGGAAAATTCTACCTTTGCGGACCCGAGGTACAAAAAGCAGCAGATTATCTTTTCACATCAGATACCAATCTTGATATAAACAAAACAGTAGAAACTTGCATGTTGAATGGTAAAGGAGGAGTTGAAGCCATTTGTACAGTAACTGGAATTTCCCCTGGTTCCAGCGGAGTCGTGGATCCAATTTTTCAGGGAAAAGCTTTTTACATCGGTATGATTTTTCTGCAATTTAAACAAATTAATTAGCATCTTATCTCTGTTAATTAGTCGACTATTAGTTATTAGTTTTAGACATTTTCAAATTCAAATTTCTAAGAGAAAAAATATTTAACGAACTTCTAATTAAAAAATATTTTCTCCTGCTCGAAAATTTTATAAACTTTCAAAATCATAAATTTAAATTTGATTTCAGTAACTGGTGGAATGTCAGCTTATCACACCTGGGCTCATATTCAACGTGTAATAACAGAAAATAAATTTTGTGTCAGTTTACACACAGCGACTGAACAAATTGGAATTCTCAGTATCGAAGGACCTCAGAGGTTTTATATATATATATATATATTTTTGTTTTATATTTAACTTAAAGCAGATGAATATTAAAGGAACTATAAAAATTGATCTCAATATTATTACAGTGTCAAGATTCTGCAAAAAGTCGTCGACACGGATCTTTCAGAGGAAGAATGGTTTACCCATTCAAAGTTGATGAAAGTTAATGGAAAATTAACGAGGGTATTTCGAATTACGGAGGTCGGTGAACTTGGATATCAACTTCATATTCCACTAGAATCTTGTGATTTTGTTTATAATTCTTTGAGAGAAGTTGGAGCTTCTAAATTAAAACTCGCCGGATTTAGGGCTCTCTACAGTCTCAGAAGTGAAAAAGGTAATTATTGCTTCAAAATGAATCAAACCTGTAAACTTTTAAACGCAAATTTAATAAATCTTGATATTGATTCCTAATTTCTTTAACAGGATATCCTTTGTGGGGTTACGATGTAAGATCAGATGATAATCCAATTGAAGCAGGACTCGGATTTATGTGTCGAGAAGATAAAAAGTATTTAGGAAGTGAGGCTGTAAAAGAACTTCGAGAAAAGGGAGTAAAGAAACGAATAGCACATTTCTATCTGAAAGAGTAAGTCTTTATTATCTGTTTTCATAAGTATATTAAATTAAACCTAATTTTATCTACTTTTTAGACAAATACCCGTTTGGGGACTGGAAACAATTTACAGAAATGGAACAGTTGTCGGATATTTAAGGCGAGGAGATTACGCTTTTAGTTTAGGACAAAGCTTTGGACAAGGGTAAATTTAGAAAATTAATGAAAAGTAAATAATGAAAGAGAAATAAAATAATATAATTGCTCCTTTTTCAGATATGTGAGACATCCTGAGGGCGAAAATGTAACAAACGAATTTTTGAAATCTGGTGATTACCAAATAGATATCATGGGCAAGAAGTATCCAGCAGAAATACATCTTAAAAGACCTTTCGATCCTCATGATGATGGACTAAAAACTTAGAATAAAATCCCTGACCAAATGTAGGTTAAACGTTTTACTTTAATTTTATAATCTTGTTTTGTAATTTTGTAAATAAGGGCATGTGGTAATTACCACTTTAGTAAATTCAGATTACATAGATTTTTCCACTGAAAAAACCGGGTATTCTGAATTTGATAATTTGGTAATTAACAAATGCTCTTAATGATCTCGACATTCAAATTTTACTATAAAATCAACAAAAAAACAGTTACAATTTCTTTAATTCTCCAGCAATTACCAATTCAAACTAAATTAAAAGTTATATCGAATTTTCTTACCATATCACGTGGAGTTCTCCTAAAAAATAAAATTTATCCCGCCAAAGGATTTGCGTGGATAGTAATCCGATTTATCCTTATGTCTGTGAGTGGTTTGTACTTTTTAGGATTTACTGGAAGCTTTTCGAGTTGGTCTAACGTCTCCATTCCATCGATAACTCTAGAAAAAAAAATAATAAAAATATAGTGAATTAATTAAGGAATATGACGTTTTCTATAATATTATAATATCATAGAAAGCAATTTAATTTTCACGTTTTCAATTTTGTTTACTTACTTCCCGAATAGCGTGTATTTTAAGTCGAGATGAGGCTGTGGTGCATAAGTTATAAAAAATTGACTACCATTTGTGTTTGGCCCGTTATTTGCCATTGAAACGAGTCCTCTCGTGTTGTGTTTTAGATCTTCTCTAAATTCGTCTTCGAATTTTTTATTCCAGATAGAAGTTCCTCCTTTTCCTGTATTTGTTGGATCACCCGTTTGGATCATAAAGTTTTTTATGTTACGGTGAAATAAACATCCATTGTAGTAACCACTTGCACACAGCGCAAGAAAATTCTAGAATCACACAATTTTAGAAATATAAGAAACAATTAAGGGTAAGTATAGAAAATTTAATTTATACAATCAATTTTCAAAATTTAATAGATAGAATAATTTTGGATGAATTATAACGCATTATTTATTATGTTATTAATGTTATTATTTATCATTTTCATATTAAGGGTGTTGGACCCAAGTGTTAAGCTCAAAATTCCATTCTCCATTTTACTCAACAAAAATTATATATAAATAATTTTTCGCTCTGTAGCGCTAATCTTTTTCCACTTTTAAGACTGCGTACAGAGCAAAAAATATTTAATTTCGATACTTTTTGCATAAAACGAAGAAATCAAAATCAAACTTCAAAATTGAACATTTTCATTTTATTTTTAAAATATTTGAATTAGATATTTTCTCGCTCTGTACGCATAATTCTAGTTAAAAATTGATTAATTCTACGGAGGGAAAAAATTAAAAATTTAATATTTGTTGAGTAAAATGAAGAAATCGAATTTTAATATTAGAACTTGTCTCGAAAACCCTTAAAAACCCTTTTCATAACAAATAGTAAAATACGTCTCCAAACGTTTCGTCTCTGAATTAATTTATAAATAAAACCTCAAAGTTTTGAAATTATATTTCAAAATGGCAACCATTGAAACTTAAATTTTAAAACCCTTTTAATGAAATTAATATAAACTAAACGAAACTCACCTCGCACGTTTTAGGACACATTTCGCAAAACAATTCTATTTTGATTTCCCCGACGTCAGTATGAAGCGTTACACTCTGTAAACAAAACTCAAATTATAACCTAATGAAATATATATAACCTCTAAAAAAGTGAATGTTTAAAAATATAACAAACCATTTTTGCTAAAATCTTTTATAAATTTAAACTCCGTAAATTTCTATCTTTAAAATCTCTCTGTTTGTCTCATATAAAACACAAAGCCATAAACTATTATCAAATCAAAACGATTAAAGCTAATCGTCTCACGTCACACTTCAGAGCTACTCACTTCACTCATTTCGGCCATTTTAAATCACTTGACTATTGGAGTCAAATCAACCTCCCTTCTAAACTCTGAGTTTCTTAAAAATCTCTCTATAAATAGAAATAAAATCAACTCCAAGTAATTTTAACCTTCCCAAGTGTATAAAATTATAAGTTCTTCTGCAAAGAAATTTTGTTTTTCGGTCTACAAAGTCGCCCCTGAGTTTGACATTGGCATCATTGACGTTGCTTGTCAGTGAGTTCTAGCCGGCTTCCGGTTTTTTCTTAAATCCCCTCAGAATTAATTCCGTTCCGCAAATGAGAAGATAGACTTTTACAATTATCATAATTACTCCTCTTCCTAATTGCCACAAATCATAAATTTCCCAATTATCATTCATTCTTAACCTCTTTCATTTTTCCCTTAGTCTTCGGGATTTGACGGAACAGTGCAGTGCAGTGGGGCGCAAGCCATTGGACGCATGACGTAATTGTATTGATCGAGGAAGAAGCATTTGTGCATTCGCCATCTTGGTTGAATTGTGGAGTAGAAGAAGTTTGAGTGTCTCGCAGGTGCGGTGCGATTAGAACTGTAATCCGCGGCGATCCGTGCTTTAAGTAGTTTTATTGGGATTTAAACCCGTTTGTGAATTCGCAACCCATTTGGACGGACCAAGGTGAGTAGATATTTCGAGGATTCGGGCTTCCGTGCGAGTCTTTTTTCTTACGTGGAGCCCCCCCAGGTTCCTTTCTGGCGGTTTCGCGAGTGCTACGAGTGTACCGTTAGTCCTAGAAACCGGGGTCAAGTTCGAATTTATTCTTAGGTAAATTTATTTTTCCCAATTCTCTTGGAAAATCGCGAGACCGGGTCAAGAATTTTTCGAGAGAAGCCATTGTTTTGCTCCGGGTTTTGACATTGCGGCTAAAAGGGGTTGGGTTCAACTCTCATCTTCGGCGTCTCATTGAGCTAGCGAAATCCGCTTTCGAATACAAGGTCGTTTGCTCTGTCGCGAACCCGACGTTGTTTCAAGATCGCCAGACAAAGGTTTTCCGTTGTCGGCCAGCGAACTCCGCACCCCCCTTACAATTTTTTTTGCGTTTTATTAAAGTAATTCATGACGCGAGGACTTTAAAGATATTTTTTTTCCGTTCTCCTGGATGAGTTTGGAATTTTTCGTGTTGAAGGAGATTGGAAAAAAGTCGGAATTTCAATTCTCAGGGATGAGGGCTTGGGATGTTTGACAGATTCGAGCGCTGGTGAGTTGTTAAAGATAACTCGTGGCGAGACATTATCGCTCAATTTGCAGAGCCAAGTCACCTTTCACGGTGCGTCGTCGTTTATCGAAATCCCGTAAATTTCTCCCAAAATCGACGGAATCCGGGTAAAAATTTTGGACTAGATAATGTTTGTTAAAAGGAGTTTGAAATTTCGGAAATTTTGTGTTTATTCGAGGCTTTTTGACGCTACTGTCACTTTCGATCCGTTTGAAGCGTTTTTTTTATTCCATGGTGGTCTTTGTAGTAGAACTAATGGAGTAAGGAGTTAAATTCGTGATTTTGGCAGAATTTTTATAGAAAAAAAGCAATTAAGTTTGTATATTTGAGAATATAATATAACCCTTTTGTGGCGAAAACGGATTAAAAATGACGCAGAGATTGCGGAGAAAGTTTCTTAAATTGTGCAATAGTATTTTGTGAAACTTGGTTATTTCGCGATAATTATTGTATATTATTAATGTCGAACTTTTTTATTCTGTGAAGATTGTTTATTATAAATGTTATCAGTTCCGGAATATTTATAAAATGCTTAATTTTTACTAGTCGTTTTCTAACCAATTTAACCTTAAAATCTTTGCAATTCGTATCAAGCTTTTAATAGGTTTTAGTTTAATAGGTTTTATAATTAAAGTGTTAAAATTGGGATCGTATATCATAATCCGAGTCGTTAAAATTTAGAAAAATTTACAGATACAAATTGTGGAGTTTGAATGTATTTAAAAGTTTGTATTAATAAAAGAATTGACCAAAATTTCGATGCAGTCAAAAATTGAATTGTAGAATAAATTCTAAATTTAAATTTAAAAGCATATTTAACTAGGAAATAGTAAGCATTTTAAGTAATTCTTATTTTTTGTAACTTTAATACAGCTTTTAGTCGCTTCTTTTTTTGAGTAAATTAACTTTTTTTAAATTTAAGTCTTAACCTCAAAATTTTCAAGGATTATTGAATTTAGATTCTATTTCTCTCTATTTCAAATACAAGTATGGCTATAAAACGAATAATATCCAATTATAATCTTCCTAAAAGTATATCGTTTCATAATTAAATACTTCAACATTTAAACGAAACGTTAATTTAAAAAAATTTATTGATATTTTTTCATTATTAGTTTTCATATTTTTTTTTAATAATAATTATAATAAGGGATGTTTTTTTATTTTTATATGAATCTAGACATTTTTGTTTATTTTTTAACATTTTAGTTATTCAAGACTCGTTTTAGTTCATATAAAAAGAACATTAACGTACATGATATGTGAGCACTATTGTAACTTTGCTACCTGACATTCCAAATAGAGATTCGATACATAATTTCATATATATGATTCTCTGAGTATTCCTCGCACTCCTTGCATACAAACTAACATTGTTTCAAATTGTCATTGCAGTTGATATCAGTGTTATTGCAACCTAATGACTTGATAAGTAGGAAAGTAAATAGGAAAATCATTTCTTCGATACAAATTTATCATTGTAATCTAGTAAACAAATCCGCTATTATTCTTAGAATAACAATTTGTTTAAAATCGATGACATTCCTTTTGAATGGTTGTAAAATTTTGAGTAAACAGGAGATTCTCTTTCATAAAAAGATTGTAATCCTAGGAGTTATTGAACTTATCTTTCGAAGGACGTCTCAAAACTTCGGTGTCATGATACGACAGATTACCTTCGTTGCTGATGACTCATCAAGGATAAAAGCTTGAGTTAATTTGGGCCTATAAAAAATACTAAACATTTTTTTATCGAATTCGAGAAATAAGAAATAAGATTTAAATAGGGAAATTTAAAAAAATTTATTATTTTGAACTTCCTTATTTATTAAATTATATTAATGAGTGCCAGAAAGGAATCAAATATGCAATTGAAAAGCGCAGTGTTATTTAAAAAGTGAAAGTTAAAAAGGCTTAACTCAAATTGTGCTAACATTCTCTTTTTCTTTGATTTTCAGACAAAGGGTTCGTTCGTTGGGTCTGAGTAGTACTAAATGGTTGCCTGCAGACAGCATGTCTACTCTGTCGGGGATTGTGTCGAAGGGGGAGAAAGGAAAATCGAAATTTCAATCATTAGATATCAATAGTTTGTACAGAGTGAGCAGGGTGAGTATCAACATTCTTATTATATATACTTTTAAATCTTCCAGCTTCTTGGTCCGTATTTAGAAATTTCTAACTTGTTAAAAATTTCAGGGAGAATCTTTGGAGCAACAACAACAAAAAAGCACATTACCGCGCAAACATGGAATGCAAAGTCTGGGAAAGGTGCCTTCGGCACGGCGACCACCTGCTAATTTGCCCAGTTTGAAAAGTGAACACAGCAGCAGCGATCCAGCTGTCAGTCTTGTACCAAGCGGTGGAAGCGGTTGGGCTACAACTAAAGACGTTTCACCACCCACAACCAGTACTACTACTACAACAGCCAACTCCCCCGATAACACTAATGTAAATAATTCTCTTTTTTATTCTACTTCATCTGTTTTATTTGATCTCAATGATTCGAAAGTTTCTAATTAAAAATTGTTTTTCCAGACAAACTCATCACAATCACAATGTGCAGTGGGCACAACTCCTGTGTCAACTACGCCACAGCATCCACCACTGCCAGGTCAACAGAGTTCTCAGGCACCTCATCCATCAGACGTAGGAAACAAATCATCATGGAGTGCGATCATGAGCAGACCCGGAGATGTTGGTACGTTCAAATCCAGATTCTAAATTGTCACTATGCTTGCAATCATTCTTTGCCAAGATGAAATTTCATTTGTAAATCGGGAAGATTAATTACTATTGATCATTAAGTCGTAACTGTAATGCCCGACTGTTAAGATGCATTGATCTGTAGACTCGCCGTATCTGATTTGCGACATTCGATTTACGAGTTAAAATCACAAACTCAAAAAAATAAAATGCTCAAGTACATCTTGCCTTAGATTGCATGTTTAGCTTCAAATTCACTTGCATTGGCAATGTAGCGTTCTTAACGAGGCAACAACTCAGTGTCGTAAAGTTCTAATTTCTGTTAGAATTAAGTCTTAATCTTTAAAGAGAACGAATCAGAGATGAGTTTTTTGATCGCAACCTATTTTCAAATCCCACACATCAATCTATTTGTTCAGAAAGAATTAGAAATTTGTCCTTGATCATCTTCATGTTCATTATTGGAAGTGCGTTTAAAAAACTTGTGCTCTATTCATCTTGCGAGCTCATCTCACTCATCCGACTCACAAGACGCTTCTGATCATTGCTCGGAAGCTTCGGTACTTGTTTTTTCATTTTTTGTTGTTGCGAACTTGATGAGAGATATTTGATATTTGGTAATGAAGAAAGGTCTGTGATTTGGATGATGATGATTAAGATTCGCCACCGATGGCGACTTGGTTGGCGTAATTAATAGGTACACCCGTCATGACAACAGTGATCGGTTATGCGAGTCTCGTGGGGGGCGGGAGAGGGGCAAGAGGTACCCTCGGACTGAGTTTCCTCGCCCATCAGTCCCCACAGTTCCAACACGAGTTTCCCAGTCTCAGTGGACAGCCCCCTGCTTCAGTCTCCATTCAGAGTCAGATTCACCAGTCCTCGATGACATCCAATGCGATCTCGGTCGCTGCTCTGCATCAAACATTGTTACAGCAACAGCCACTTTCCCACAACCACTCAGGTGGGATGTTGCTTGCCAGTAGCTGCTAGATTCAGTTTCACCTTCAAGTAGAAAAGCTTCATCCTCAACGGGGACTGTTACTTAGAAAACGGGAAATTAAATCTTTTCCTATTGTACTTTCCTTTTTTCATTTAAACTAATACAAGAGAATTTAGTTTTTTTCTTTTTTTCTTAAAATAAAATACACGGGAACGGGATTTCCTGTCTTTTTGTGTATTTACAATTAAATAGAAATTTTGTAACAGTCCCTAATCCCAAAAATGAACTTTCTTTTACGCTTTCGTTTCTCACGCGCAAGTTATTATCGAATTCGTTCCTGCATTCATTTTTTATTCTTTTATCTTTGAGTTTGAATTTCGAGCTGAAGATTCTTCTTTTTCGGTGTATTTTTTTTCTGTATTAGAAGTTCACCATTTTTTTGGAGAACTTTTCCTTTTCTATTAAATATAACATTTTATTTTCCCAGACTTTGGGTTTTGTCAAAATTATTTTAAAGAATCTCTCCAGACTGCTTTTATTATTCTCTACACATGGATGGTGATTTTCTTTTTAATACTTTTTACAATGCCTGTATATTTCTGATTTTGATACTTCTTTGTTGATGAATTTACAGGATGAAAATGTAGGATATGGGCCTTTCAAAAATTTATCTTAATTCAGTGTCGCGATCTTGAAAATTTTTACGTTTTTGAGCAGATGCAGCTACCATTAATTAACCCGTAAATTCAGTTCTTCAGAATGAAACGAATAAAGAAAAAGAAGGAAAAATCATCTAAAAAACTGCTAGACTCTCATCACCAATTTCCTTTAAACAAACACTATTAGTTTCTAACTGTAGGTACGAAATTTAGTTGTCTTAATTTACAAATTATTAAAAATTCTAAAAGTCTCATGCAACTTAGCTATATTTGCCTCAGGTATCTACTTTGATTCTCCTATTTTGATTTCGGTTCTGAAAAACGTAAGATCACTCGTTTTAGTATTTCAATTAGTTACTCGTGAGGACGCTGCTTGCCAAAAATCATTAGTGCCGTGACATAAAAAAAAAAGAAGCAAATAAACGCAACATGGTTGGTGCATCTGCTTTGTCAGAATGAAAACTTGCGCTCGTTTTTTATTCATTTTATTTTGCTTCTTTATGTCTTGAATTGAAGTTTCTTGAAAGCCATCGGTTTCAATGTCCATCCGGAATCAGCTGTTGTCATAATGAGTTCATTGTGTTTTAATTTTTTTTTTATTGACGCAAACGTAGGAGGTGGAATGGCAGGTCAGCAACAGCAACAGTCTCAACAGAATCGAGAATTAAATGCACAATACGGTCCTGGGCCCAGTCTACGTCCCCAAAGTACGTTCTGACTATCTTTTGTGGCTGATTTCTTATCAATTGGCTAAAATTTATTCTCTAAGCTGTGGCTTTCACTTACTAGCAATAACACTATCAAAATTACTACAAAATGATATGACTAAGGAAAAAGAAGTGCTCGATTAGCAAAGTTCCAAGACACGTTCTTGGCAGTGGATGATACAATCCAGGTTAATCTTGAAAAGCAAGGACAGGAGCATCTAAAACATTTAAGAGTATTTATTTGGACGTTTAGTCGAAGTTTAGTTTTCAAGTTGAAGAGGAGAATAAATTTAAAGCGGAGAGGAAGCGATTGGTTTGAAATCTGTAGACGTATAACATTGGCGTGGAAGTTTATTAATGATTATTTATTATATTTCAGCCGAAGGAAGTTGGATTCAAGGTGGAAGTCGTGCGGCAGGAGGAGCTGGAACAGGGGCAGCTGGGCCAGGAAGTGGGAGTACTCAGGGGGCCCAGGGCCCCCCCTTGAACATCGGAGGCCAACCAGGGAACACAGAGGGACCCACTGGCGGGCGGCCGAACTTGGGCCTGTCGCCAGGCATGGGCATGGGCCAGGCAGGCCCGCATGGGTCACAAAATAATCAGAATCCCCTTCCCTCTGGCCCCCACCAGGTCGGCCCCAATATGCATCATTATCGAGGACTAATTCCTCCTTTTGTAAGCACATTTTTCTATTATAAATTGCACAAAGTATCCTAAACTGGAGCATCGTTAGTTTAATTAAGAATTTTTCTCCAATTTTAGATGTATAGAGGCAACTTCCCACCAGGTGGTTTCCCCTCTCAATTTCCACAGAACGCAGGACCCGGAGGTCCTCGTCCTAGATTTAACTATAACCCAGAACGTTTTCCGCAAGGGCAGCGTCAGCAGCAGGACCGCGAACGCAACCAGCAGCCTCCTTTGGACGAAGAACCAATAATTACCCGACCTATTATTAAAGAAGAAGACCTTACGAAAATGGACGATATATCTCGCGATGCCGGCTGGGCAGCGCACGACGTCATCGACTATAACCAGAAATTGGCGTTCAGCGACGATGAACTCGAATCGGAACCGATTAAGGAAGAGAGAAAAATTGAATTCAAGGAAGAGAAACTCGAGGAGGTTATAAATGATGACAGAGACAAGTTGAGAGATAATCGGGACAGGGACTCGAAAGAAAGCCGCGATCAACCTCCCCTGCGTTCCTGGAATCAAAATGCATCCGCGCGCGATTTCCGCGGATCTTCTGGAACTACTGGTTATTCTTCTCAGCAACCGACACGCTCAAATCATCCCTTGAGAGGTCAGTAATAATAATGTCCAATAAAATAGTTAATCTAGATAGAAAGTTTAAAGATAACATCAAATAGAAGAATTGTTTTTTAATAGGGAGATCAAAAAATTATGCGATAGTCTGTATATATTCAAATTCACTTGATCGAGGAAATTGTCGAAAGTTGGAAATTTTATTTAGTTGGCGAAGGGCAGACACTAATAATTTTAAATATGCAATATTTTGCATTCAAATGTAAAATAAAAGATTGTATTTATAATTTAAAGACTCGATGTTTTCAAGTTTAATATTTCAGATTCTTTTAATTGACTAATTTTTAATATATGAATGATTTCAATATTTAGCTCTTTTTTGTCTTATTTTCATTTTATTATCAATTTACAGGTGTTGAAGAAGAAGAAATATGGAATCAGAGACGTAGAGAACAGGGAGAAAAAGTGGCGTCAGCTGTTGAACGTGCACGTCAAAGGAAAGAGGAAGAAGAGAAGCGGTTCCAAGAAGCAACAAAGCAAGCAGCAGCCTTAAAGTTGCAGAATTTAGAGCAAAAGTTGAAAGAGAAACAAGCAAAGCAGAAGGAAGACGATCCGATGATATCATCTACCGAATCTAAGGGTCTGATTTCCGTGCCCCCGGTGCCGATTCCTGTTCCCGAGTGGGAAAGAGAAAAGGAAAATCGTGAGAGGGAGAGTCGCGAAAGGTCTCGCACTTCTTCCGAGGGAGTAGAAGAGAAAAGAGATTCGAGAGATTCTCGCGAACAGGTTACAAGTGAGTTCCGTGAAAGAGCCTCTTTTATGAGGCAGATAGAGACTCCTCGCGTTGTTGAACGTGAGCGCGATCGTGATCAACGCGAACGCGAGCGTGATCGGGATCGTGACCAGAGGGAGATGCGAGATCGAGAACCCCCGGCGTTCTCTCGACACTTCCAGCATAACCTACCCCCACGGTTCCAAAAACAACAGGCAGAAAGGAGTGGCTCTGCGTACAACCGAGTGTCGCCCAACGCTGAGCGCTCCGCCTCGCAGCCGGGCTCGTACCCGCAGCAAATGGACTCCAACCCCAATAGATGGGTTCCTAATCATAACAACTCATTGAGTAGGTGTTTTCTTTTATTCATAATTTTTTTAATTCTATCTTGCATGTCATCCTTTCGAGGTAAATTCTATACATTTAGTGTACTTGTAACACCTTAGATATTAGAATTTCATTCCAATTCACACCATAAATTAACAATATACTCTTTGTATTCAATTGAAATTTTTATTAAATTCCATTCAACTTGCAGTAAATAATAAAAAATTATTGAATTAGCAGATCCTGTGAAAATCTCACACAACATGCCGCCGCCTCAGCGTCGAGGCAAAGATTCAGATGTCTCCAGTCCCCTGGAAGAGGAAAGACCTCCATCTCGAGATCATCGTGGGCCACCTCCAAGAGACGATCGTTATCGTCATGCTCCTCCTCATCGTTCTTATGATAACCGTAAACCCAGTGGATACTACGACGATTACAATCGTGGTTACAAGGATTATGAGTACGAAGAAAGACACCCACGCGATTCTTGGGAACGAGAAAGACACTATGATGATAAAAGCGATAGCAGAGAATCCAGGGACACAAGAGATACAAGAGATGTTCGAGATACTCGTGATTCTCGAGACTCTAGAGATATTCGCGAACCAAGAGATAATAGACACGTTCCTGATAGTCGCGATGGAAGGGATCGAGATTCTAGAGACATTCGTGAGAGAGATATTAGAGATAAGAAGGATTACGATACTCATGTGAAGGTAATTTTCAATTGGAAGACATAGATTTAAATTGGATTCGTAACTCAGGTTCATAAATTGATTTTCATCTAACCTTTCATTAATTTCTCTTTTTCAGTCTTCATCCGGTCAAGATTCCTTCGATGAACGTGAGGTCCAGCGGGAGAGAACCGAGAGTGCAGAATGGCGAGACGATCGTCGTGATATCCACGATGATCGAGGCCTTCAGGACAGAACCTTCGAAAGTCGCCGTAACGTTCCCCGAGATGATCGCTCCGAACGTAGTGAGCGAAGTGAACGTGGAGAACGTCCCCAAAGACCAGATTCCCGTGACAGTAGAACTTCTCGCGAATCGAGAACTTCTCTCCGCGACGAGGAATTCCACAAATCCCGAGATAGCGGTTCCTGGGTCAACGATCTCTCCGACTACGAGGAGAAGAAACCCGAGATCTTCCGCGAGGAAAGAGAGCGAGAACGCGAACGTGATCGAAGGCAACCACCTGGCCCAGTCACTAGAGAAAAGCTCGAAGCGGATGAACTAAAGTCTGAAAAGCGTAACTTGACTCAATTGAAACGTGGAACTGTCGAACAGGAAAAGAAAGATACAAAAGACTCGCCAGTTGAGTCCAAAAAGGAATCTGAAGCCTGGAGCAGAAAATTGGAACGCACCCCAGAGAACAGAATCGAGACGAAAGCTTGGGCAGATGCTGTTTCTCCAACTTTTGAAAAGGAAGAGGAAAAACTTCTCGAGCCTATCAAAGATGACAAGGTCGTTGCTGATCTCAAGCAGAGTTTGGAGAAATTGTGCGTAGATAAGAGAGAAGATGGTAATGAAGAGATTAAGGATGATTCTAAGGATGATAAGAGAGAAAAGTCGACGAGGAATAGAACCAATAGTGGAAGCTCTAGAGGAAGAGATACTAGAGGAAGACAGTGGGGAGGTTTCAATGTTTATAATCAACGTTGGCGAGGAGCTGAGAGTCGAGGAAGAAGAGGAGGTTCGAGGGTTTCTGGAAGACCTGGATCTGGAAGAAGTGGATCTTATGGTCACACGGATTCGGAAATGAGTGGAGATGAAATTTCAAGTTCTGCTGAGTTGCCTAAGGAGGATAGAAGAGCGAAGTCGCCGAAACCTTCACAAAAGGGAGAGAAGGATGATAGAAACCGAGAAACGTCGAGGAGAGATGATAAGAGAAATGATTATCCTCAACAGAGGACTGAAAAGAGAGGAGGTTATGATGGGAGACCGACCCGTGAAGGATTTGCACCATCGGGTGAACCTTCGAGAAGGGGAAGAGGCGGCTACAGAATTCGAGGAGCGACTGCTGGAGGAAGAATGGAAGGGTATGGACCTCCTTCAAGTAAAAGTCCTTTTTCTTCGGAGAGAAACATGGATGAGAAAAATGCTGGTCTGAATCCTTCGGCTCCGGCTTTAGAAAATGATTCGAATGTCGGAGGTAATTCATTGGAGACGGCCGATGATAAGATTATTGCAAAGCAACAGGCATTGACGGCTGGAATCACTGGAAGACACACCAAATCTGCGAATCAAGGTCAGCAAGTCAAGCAGGAGATGAATCATAATCAGGGTCATGGGACTGGGCCGAGGTCTCAAATCAGGAAGGATGACTCGAGAGCTAACAGGAATCATAGTGGAAACAGAAAAGTAAGTTTTCTTTCACATACAAAATAAACTAAATATTTTATTAAATTTAACCCAACTGAACTATATTTTTAATTGCTTTACTCCCTTTTTTTCAGGCAAGAGATAGTCGTGAGGCACGTTTCCGAAGCAGCGGCACTAACATCTCGAAGCAGAATTCTTCTGACATCGGAAACGAGGATTGGGAAACCACCTCAGAGAACAGCGAAGAGCACATGGATGAACGCAAAGATTCTCGCAGTGCGAGAAATAAACAATTCACGAGCCGCGGTCCCAACCAAAACCAAGGACTGGGTCCTCAATCTCGCAGGACCGATCAGCCAGGAAACAACCGTGATCAGCGTGACAAAAACTCAAAGTCTTCCAGTGGTTCATCCCGTGCCCCAGGTGCAGAAAAACGAAACGCTCAGAACTCTGCTTTCAGCAACCAAAGAAATAATTCCGGAAATATTCCTCCTTTGATGCAAAACGTTCAGGCTCAAAACGGCAGACCGAGGAGTCAAGGCTCCGCGAATAGCGCTCCTCTTTCTGGAAAGGCGAACAAGGATAGCACCGTTAACCGCGTCGATGAGATTAAATTAAACGATCCAAATTTAGTTAACCAGGCTCTGAACGACATCAACAAAAAGTCGATTTCTAAGGATAAAAAATCGAATGACGGAGAGTCCGACACGAATAATTATTCGACTGGAGGAGACGATGGAGTGAATAGCATCGAGGACAAGATTGATTCTGACGGTTTTCAGGAAGTTAGGTCTAAGAAGAACGTGAAAGAATCTAGGCACAATCAGAAGGACGAGCCAAAGTCGAGACGTGAAAAGGACAAGGAAAGAGAACGAGATAGGTCTAAATCAAAGTCGAATGGTCCGCAACCAACACCTCAACAGATACAGAATATCCCTCCTTTGTTAGGTCAACCGATTCCTCAACCAGCGAATATGCTGGTTTCTCAGAAACCTTTCGATAGAAACGCAAGTCGTCAGAAACTGGCTCCAAGATTCCAAAAGCAGCAGAGACTCGCGAAGCTACAACAACAACTTGGAAGTGATAACGAGGGCAAGTCTAATAATTCCGGAGGTTATATGAAGGATTCTTCAGGTGGTCCAGCACCACCTCCTTCTGTAAATGCCTGGGACAAACCTTTCACGAGTCAATTAAGAACAAATTCGCCTTCCAATGTACCAGCTGATATTCAGTTGATGTCTGGCTTGACTGCGCAGAATGATCATTCTCACGAGAATAACGAGCAGACGAATTCGGGTGGAAGCAGCCAGAGGAATTCGCCGAACTGCGAAAAGCCTGGAAAGGTTGGAAAGGATGTTGAGAAGAACGTCTCTGATGCTTCTTCGCCGCCTGTTCAAACATTGATTTTTGAAAATACGAATTATTCAAAGACGACGAAAACGGGTTCTTCTGATCTGGCTATGAAGTCTAAGTATTCGAATCATTTGAAGACTCAGCGATTGGATAAGAGAGATTTGGAAGAAGATGGAAACCAGATTCAGCAGCACCAGCAGCAAGCTTTGTCAGCCGCCTTTTCTAACAAACCAGGGGATATTATGAAGGAAAAAAATCAAGAACCCATTCAGATGCCTTTGTCTTTTAACAAGAACGAGGACAATGCAGATATGAAGCTGGACTTCACATTTGATTCGGATCTCTCGCAATTGACAGAAGACAAAAGCAAGAGTTTGGGAATGCCAAGGTCGATGCATTTGACTGGAGGTCAAAGCAGTTCCACAGCAGAGTTGAACAAAAAGATTGCTTCGGTGAAGAAGGTTTGGGAAAACGCACCTGCAATGCCCACTGTTGTCGAACATGAAGATGGAAACGTTGTTAACACTGCCAATAGTTTTCCCCAGGCATTTGAAAGCAATGATGATGATAGTTATAGTCCTCATTCACAATACAATCAGAGCAATATGAAGAATGAGATTGCTACCTCTACGAATGTTTGCAAGGTGAGAATTTTTAAAGTTTTGTTTTAACACTGCATGTGAAATACTATGACATCACTAAAAATTGTCGTGTTTGTAGAGAGATTTTAGGGTGTTTTCACGATTTAATAAGTAGTAAAGCACAACATGAAAAGCTTATTTTAATTTTCTTTTGCTTAAAAAACTAAGGGAGTAACTTCCTAATTTAATAAATTCAAAATTTTCTCTATAAAAAGAAGTTCGCCTCTGTTTCAGAAACGAAAGTTCCTCATATAGTAAGTAACAACTTCGCGTAGTTTTAAGTTATAAATCTGCTTTTCTACTTACCTCATTTTTCTTTAGCAATAGTTGTTCTTGATAGCTTTTAAAAAATTGATTTTAAAATTCTTTATAATAAAATTGTGATAGAAATGCGGCAGTTGATTAGTGATGTACATAGTGAACCAATAACCGTGTCCCCTGTGGGAAAATTCTGACTCTTTGCCTGATGCGCAGCTGGTTCCCCCGCAGGTGAAGCCGCAGCAACAATCTTCTGGTGGTAGTGTTGCTCAAACTGGTTCCTCCGTACCCGGACCTAGTCCCATTGGACCCGGACAAAGTCCAATAGGACATCCTCCCGCCAGTCTCCAAGGCCCACTCAGTCCTCCGCCCTTCAATTCCACAGGACAACCGTCTCATATGAATTATCAGGTCAGTAATCTCTTAATTTTTCTGCTTTATTATTTTCTATTAATAGGCATTTGACACAAAAAGTATCATAAAATTCACTCTTTCTTTACAATGAAAAAAAGATAGAATCAATCTCTTTAAAAGTCATATCTATGAGGTCTGATCATAAAAGGCAATAAATTAACAGAAAATATAAAATTGGTGTTGCAGGAATTCCCTCAGTATCCGGGATCCCAGGCAGCGCAATACGGAAGCATGTCTGCTATTCCGTCGCCGCCGGCCATGCTCTATAACACCGGATCAGGTCAACTTCCCGCCCAGGCTGGAGGACTCTACGGTGCATTCCAGTTGGACCAGAGCCGGTCTCCGTTCACACAATACCCTCCGTACGCACCGTCCTTGCAAAACTCTTATAATCAACAGAATGTTTATTTGCAACAAGCACCTCCTCCTCACGCACCAAATGCACCAGCTCCCGATATGTACCAGAGCAACCTCTCTCAGTACCGAATCACAGCAGCTGCAGCTCCTCCATTTGGTCAAAATCAACAACTGAGTAACAATCCGAACACAGTTTTAATCAGCTCTTCGTCCAATTCTTTGATGTCAGCGAGCGTGAAGCCATCCTCGCAATCGATTGGCGCGATCGGAACAAAAGCTACTCATTTCCAAGCTCCCTCGGCGCCACAGCCTAACCAATTGGCTTACATTCCATATGATCCGAACCAAGTCTTGGGAGTGAGTGGAAGCTACATGGGAAATTCTCAACTTGTTCAGAGACCAGGACCCAATGTTCAACCTTCAGCGAATAGCTATTATAGCGCAACTTCCGCTGACGTGTTTCCCGGATCCCAGACGGGATTTTATCAACCTGGTGGAGCTGCTCAGCAGACAGGAACTCACTACGGCCTACAGGGGTTTGGACAACATAGTCAGAGTCTTGCGACAGGAAATGCTCAGCCTGTTGGTCTACAGAATTTCAGTTCGCAATTTCTATCTGGCTCCGGTCTCCAGATTGCGGCCCAACAGTATAGAAATCCGACTGGAGGATTACCTGGTCCCGCTAATGCGGCTGCGACTTTTTTGAGCAAACATCAGCAACAGGAACAACCAAGGCAGCTGAAAAGCCCTTCTGGAAATCAGCAAGATGTGCTGACTTCTGTTTTTGGATCGAGTGAGTTTTGATTGATTTATTAGAGATGGATTGTTTATTTGAAGAAGTGGTTTGAATAAGTTTTTCATTTTTATGTACTATCATTTAGATGAGAAAGACTTCTCGAATTTGGAAAATAAATTCTTTTGGAAATTAATCATTTTGAGGGTTTTGGATTTGAATTGTACATTGGTAATTTAAGATAAACGTCCCAGTAATCGTGACCTTAGTCTCAGTAATTATGACGCCCTTTTTATTACTTTTTGGTTTTTATATTTTAAAATGAAATATTTAAAATTCAATGTGTTTTTGTCTTTAAATGCGTTTTTTAAGATTTTCTCTTATAATCTATCCAAGTTATAACCTATTTAATCGATTATTGAGACGGTCACGTTTACTGGAACATTTATCTTAAAAACTGACAGGCTGATAGTTTTAAATGCTTCTAACATCTTGACTATTTTGCAAACTAAATTCAATTCGAATTCAGAAGCTTTAAAATATACTTATGCCTTTTTATTTCAATGAACTCAAATTTTAAACCTATCAACACTTATTTTTATTTTTATTCGATATAATTATGTTTCAATCCCTTTGTGTTCTGATTGATACATTTTTTCGAATCTTTTAAAATTTGAATGATTTTCGAATAAGATTTTTTCCTTTTTTAGTCTCTTAAGTTTGCATTTCAAATTATAAGTTTCAACGTTTTTGAACTTTAATTTGTTGAATATTAATATTTCAAAAGTTTTATGTCGAAAACTCTTTCAGTTTTTAAATATTCAAACTTAGATTCTTACAATTTCAAGTTTGGCCACTTTCTGTTTTAAACTCAAGTTTCTAAGTCTTATTCATTTTCATACAATATTTTTTTTATTACTTTTATTATAATTGTCTCTTTATTATTTGTAGCGCCCCAAATTCCATCTCCAAAGTCAAGAAAGCAACAAGCTCCTTCTCAACAACCGCAGCCAAGTCCAACACAACATCACAAATACCAGCAATATCAGGGCGTCAGTCAGTCTGCTCTGGTAAGCAGCTACACTAACTATGTATGTACCACTTCAATTAATTCCTTATTCTTTTAAGCACATCTCATATACAGAGATTGCATTTCAAGTATCTCTTGAAACGTAATTCTCTCTCGTTACGTAATTATTTCACTTATATTTGCATGATACTATCAACACAAAGTCCATTGACTAACTTCCTTGATAGGTTTATTAATCCATCCCTTAAATATATAATCGTCTAATCGTAAAACTCAATGTGTAATGTCTTTATTAACAGTTTTTGTTATTAAAACGAAATTGCCAATCTGCATGCATAATATATCTTTTTTATAACAAATTACTTATTATAATTTTTAATTAAAATTGATAAGGTAATTGTGAATTAAATATACGTAAATGTGAAAAAGAAATTTAGAGTAAACTTTTGTGTAATAAAGAAACAAATTTAGTAATAAACTAACTATCAAAATAATTATATATTAAGGAGTTTTTGATAAGATATAAAGCATTTTGCTTAAAAATGAATTTTTTTCTGTTTTTGAAAAAAGCTTTTACAACAGAACGTACGTGGAATGGGAATGCCACCTCGTGCAGGTATTCAACCTTCCCAGCAAAGATATCCACCTCCAATTCAAAGGCCTGTGGTTCCCTTTCCACCTGGGCCCAACAATCCCTCACAGCAACAACAAAATTGCTTGCCTGCTCAGCAGCAGCAACAACAACAGCAACAATCTCAAATGAATCGACACAGACCTAATTTGCACCAACAGCAACAGCAACAACGTAACATGAAGATGCAACAGCAATATTATTCTGGACAAGGTTAGTATGTACCTTTTTTTGCTGTCACAAGTTTATCCCCTGAAAAAGTTTTTAATTATTTGGAATAATCCTCTATTATTATGAAAGTATCTAGCAGTTCGCGTAAATTCATCTCTCTAGGTATGATTTAAAATACGATAAAAAGTATTTATTCAATACCGTAAAAGCGCTTTTTTTTAATTGTAGTGACTGAGTGATTAATTAACGTCATGTAAATATGTAATATTCTTGTTTCGACGCTAGATACTTTTTTTTTATAAAATATATTTTTAAATTTTGAAACAGTCTCCAATCCTCTTATATAAGTTTCAATTCGATAAACTAAATTTTAACATCAAAATCATTTTTCTATAGGTAATGTCAAAATCGATTCTGCCGACAAGGTCGACACGCACAGCGAAAAAATCGTAGAAAGCAGTGCAGGGAATCAATCCGGCGGCAACAAATCCGCTGTGAATCAACAAGACGTCGAAAATAAGGAGGAAGTAAATCAGAACGAATAAGCCTCCACCAATTCCCACATTACTGAGCAAAATTTCAATTTTGCTCCCTGAAAGAAATGGACTTTCTGGCTATTAGCAAGAACACTTGAAAAAAAGTTGTTTTTACTCATCTGAAATATTCGCTGCGTGACTTGCGTGGTCTGCTTCGCTCACTTCTCCCACAAGCCTCTAATATTTCTCGAAGAAAACAAAGAAATCCACGCTGACAGACTTTAGTGCGAATCTGCGCAAAAAGCTTTCTTATTTCTTTACGCAGATTCTCTGCAAACACTTCGGGCCAATTGTTCCCCCCCAAAAAAAGCGAGCATAATCTTTTTCCTGAATGCGAATCCAGATTACAATCCTAGATTTCCCGGAATGAGATTTTTAGGTAAAAGAAAGTGCAAGTTTACTCTCACATATCGCCGACGACTGAATTAAGTGCTGAGAAGCGATTTCACTCTCAACCGGAATCATTTGGATAAAATGCAACGCGAACTCTTTTTATTAACGTGCTCGACGACTAGTGAAGAATCGCCGGCGCCTTTTTTTCTAACGCCAGTGAGCTTTTTACACACCGTCGTCACAGTGTAAAGTGAAGATGGGAACGGAAAGACTGTCATCCGTGCCTCCGAGTGCGGTAGAAGAGATAAATGCAAGAATTAATACAAAAATTCGAGCAGCCGAAACCGTCTACTGATTCCCCATTTTATCGTGGCAGATGTTCTAGTATCGTTTGGCAATACGCAGAGACTCTGACTTTGCTACTCACACGCTTATCAATAGCTCGTATCGTAGAGCGAGAGGAGACTAAACTTAATAATAAAAAGATGCTCCATTAAAAAAAAAAAAAACTACGAAGGAATAATTATTTACTGCCACTAGAAGAAACCTCTGAAGTTGAGAGGATAAATTTTCTTCACACTCGGATGCGTCTTTCTCTCAACTTTATAATTCGATGAGAGTAATGAGAAAAAGGAAAAACAAAAAGGAGACCCGTTGACGGGCTGCTGCACAAAAGGCACGAGACGTTTTCTGAAAAACGATCTTTCTAGAAGCGAAGAATTCTTTTCGATATTGCTATTATAATTTTCTTAATTTTATTATATGTTTGCACGTGTACACTGGACATGCTCCGTGAGTCGAATGAAAGTAAGAAGTAGAGGAAATTGAGTATGTAAGGTACATTAAAGTATAATTATCGAGGGTATTAAAGAATGAAGAAAACAATGTTCGATCGCGTCTACTGCTTCGATGCGGTATTTTTAAATTGTGTCCGCGGCACAAGGGAAGCGGTGCGGGGGTCTGTCGTCCAATTATCGAGGGAAAAGGGTGAGAATCGCGTCGTGTCTGCCAGGAAAAATAGAAGAAAGGCGATAAATTCCCTCATGATCTTTTACTTTTGTCAGTTTCGAAAACGCAATCGACGACGATAGAAGCTGAGATTGATATAGTCTGAGATTGATAGAAAATATTGCGATTGACAATACGTGATATGAACCTGTAAATATTGTTTTATTTGAAAGACTGAATTTTGTGTGGCCGTCGTTGTAACGATTTAAACAGGAGCGACTGGACAGACCCGCGAATCTAACCCAAAGTGCCTGTATTTTTATCTATCTTGTAGTTAGTAACGTGACAACAGTAACTTATACATTTACCTGCTACGTTATAATAAATAAAGGGAAACATAACGTTACTTTCTCGTGGTACTGAAAAAAATATCCAGACTGTTCATTCGATGCAGACGGCGAATCGCTCCTCAAATTCCGACGAATTACGAACTTCCTTCCATCACCGCTTCTTTTTTTAGAGACTCGGTCTTATTTAATTGACTCTTTTCATTTTGGAAAGTATTGGCCTTCTCTCCAGGATTTTAGAAAGCCAGTTTTGTACTCGGTTACTTATGTTTGTATATTCGAGATCTACGTTTTACTCGCACTTATGCGTTTTGCAGTAGAGAAAAGTTCTTTAAAAAATGGCATCGAATATTTCGACGTAACAAATTCGTCGTGGTTCTAATTAAGAGCACGGGCGCTTTTTACAAAAAAAAAAAAAAAAGAGAATTTTGTATTGTCCGATCCAGGCGTTTCGATAGTCAGCCTGGAGAAGGAAATTCCCGTTTATATTATACATCATAGGAATGCATTTTTACCTGCAACTCATAACTCCACCGAAGAAATTTCTCCTGAAAAATTATTAGGCAAAATCGAAGACTCAGGAGAGATTTCTTTTTTAGATGGAAGTTTTTTTTTCTAAGAGGAAATGGTGACAAAGGATTTTGTGATAAAGTTTCAACGGCGAGTTCGCCGGGTTCGCTTGTTTCTATTTCGAGAACAATGTCAAAGTGTAAGGTCGTCCTTTTTTTAACAAATGAATTTGAAACTACGCCACAGAACTTTCGCCTTCCTTTATAACTGGCAGATTAGAATGAGGTTTTTGAAAAATCGAGAGTCGATTTTTGAGTCTGAAAATTGTTTAAAGTACGAAGAAAGATTTAATCTAGCCTTTAATTTGATGCTATTGTAAACATAAAGCGTAATTTGTGAAATACTTTCATATGTAACAGCGTATCGATTGCTTTCTAAGTCAATAGGGATGGTGAGAACTTTTTGAATTTTTGCCAGGCCCTGAACTCCGTAAATAATTGTACATACACAGCCTCACATAAACATGATAAATCATCGAAATTGTTAAATTAATTATGTAGACTCGAGAAATTCGTTTAACACATGTACACTTTACTTTCTTTTTTGTATCTTTTTTTTTTTTTTAAGTATTTTCGTTTCTTTTAAATTAAACTCAAATTAGGTACATTATTCTTCAACGAGATGATAAACGGAAGGTCACTAGTATAATAATTATGGGTTGTTAGGAAATTGTTATTCGAACACGCCAGTAGATATACACGTCGAATCTTGTAATTCTTAAGCTCAAGATTAAAAAATAAGAGATCGCGCCAATTATACCGCCGACACGTCGTGATCTGATTAAAAAAAACTAAATCGTATGACATAAAAAAACTATGAGACAATTTCACAAATCACATAAACATTACGCTTGTGGTGTAATTATTGTCTTTAGCTGCAATTGTAAATTAAAAAGAGTTGCAGTCGGAAGCGAGTAACTCTTACTCTGAGTGCTTGGTTTTGATTACAACTTGATCTTGAAAAAAAAGACTTTTTTTTCTAACAAATATTCCTTTCCTACTTTTATTAACTTTTAGATTTGCAAGCATCAATAAATTATTTTATTTTATTCATTTTAATCAGACTTTTAGTTACTTTATCTTCTTCCTTTTTGTGATTTTTGAAAAGGTGTTTTAGTTCATTTTAGTGTAAGATTCAGTTTCGTTTTCTATTGATAAGTTCTTTATTATTAAATAAGCTCTTTAAAATCAATCGAGGGAAAGAAAAAAAAAAGGTAAGTAATGTTTTATGCAAATTTAAAGAGAAGGAAACTTAGTTTTTTATAATTGCACCGGTACGATTGATTTTATAGATTCTTAATAATTCTTTACTTTAGTATAAATTTATATATTGAAAAAGTTATTAACAAAAAGAGGGAAATACAATTTTCTTATAATTTACATCATAATATGCAAATAGAATTTGAAAATTCGCGCTCAATTTATTCGATATGAAGTTGCCTTCTAATCGATAAAGCAGAAATCGAATTCACTTCACGGTTGTGAAGTTAGTTGTTTCCGGGCCGTGTTTTGTGCTGAGTGACAGACAGCAGGCACACAATTATACACAAAAATGTTATTTATTTCTTGAAATAATATAAAAACCGGCCCGCTTTTGATTCATTTAAAAAGAAAATTCATGGGGACCGGTCAAAGTGCCCTAAAAGGGCTCGAAGTTGAAGAAAAAGCAGTGGAAATAACAGATTTTTGGACACATCACAGTGCTAATATTGATGGTTCCAACCCCGAAAGTTTATCAGTTTTTATTAGCGAACCTTCTTTACATTCCACTGCAAGTTTCGGAAAACCTTCACCTTTAGAAAAAAATGCTAAGGTATCTTTTTTTTAACTATATATATCCTTATTTTGTTACTAAAACATTCGATTCCCGATTGTCTGAAGTTTACACTCGTATATGTTCTATTGTACTTCTATATGTATATCTTTTTTATTATAAATTTACCAATTTAATTCAAATATTTTTTAAATAAATGAAAATATTCAATTGTGAAGTTAGATTTTGAATTCTTCGTTTTATGCAAAAAGTATCGAAACTAAATATTTTTTCGCTCTGTACGCAGTCTTAAATTTGAAAAAAAAATATTAATACTGCAGAACGAAAAAATATTTATGTATAATTTTCGTTGAATAAAATGGAGAATAGAATTTTGAGCTTAACACTTGGGCCCAACGCCCTTAATATGTGCTCTCTTTTGAAATTATTAAGACAAGTTCATTTTTTTGCTTTTTTCATTAATTAATAGAAACGTCTCAATCTTTTTCAGAATTTGATGCTGCATCGGCATCCCTGCATCCTAAAATATGTTTCTTCTTGGTCCAAAGGTAGTAAATTTTTCCTCGCGACCGAGGAAGTAAAGCCACTTGTGCAAGTAATTGGAGGACAAACAACTCTTCAAATTTGTATCGGCTTACACAGTATTCTTCGTGCTTTGCTGTTTCTACATGAAAAAGCTTCAGCATCGCATAACAATATTTGTAGTAGTGCCATATATGTAACAGGTGATGGATGTTGGAAGCTAGGAGGCTTGGAATATCTCTGTCGCTTCACAGAATTGACTCCCGCTTACTTTAGGAAAATTAAAACTTATCGTTATGAAAAAGCCATTTCTCCAGAAGAAGAGGAATCTATGGCTAGTATTTCTTCTGAACCTACAGCCATCGATCGATATGCTTTTGGAGTGTTAGCTGAAGATGTTTTAAGAATGAAGAACGCTGGTAAATAAATACACTTCAAACTTCAAAACGTTTGTGATATTTAGATTTAATTTAATATTAAATATTTGTTTTTGTTTCAGACGATGTACCAGGATTAACAGACTTCAAGGACTTTTGTAAACAGCGATTAAAAACGACCGATACTTCGATGATTGCTTCATTATCCTCTTTACTTAATCATCCATTTTTCTCTCACGACTTTATGAAAATTCATGCTTTTTTGACTGAGTTGCCATTGAAAAGCGAAACTGAGAAAGAAGAATTCTTCTTGTAAGAGATAATTTATTCTATTGTTGTTTTATTCTTTAGGTACTTAATTTATTTAGATATTTCAAGGCTACTTCATTTTACAGAAATGCAGTGCAAAAACTTGAAAGTTTCCCTGAGAAGATTGTAGCTGAACAGTTGGGAAAATTACTATTATCGAGATTAGTTTTATTAGACCGAACAGCTCAGGCGAAGCTTTTACCTTCTGTGTTGAAGCCGAAAAATGAGCAGTGTAAGATTGCATAATTTTTACTGGCTTAATTCTTCTTACATTAATTTTAAGCTTTTTCATAATAATCTATCTTTTTCAGCTAATGAAGACCTAGGACTCTTTACAGTGCCAACTTTTAAAGTCTACTTAATACCAAAGCTGCTGCAAATGTTCTGCGTTCGGGATGCGTCAATTCGATTATTACTCCTCTCGCACTTAAATTCTTTCGTTCACGTTTTCGAAAAAGAAGAATTAAAGTCTCGAGTCCTGCCAGAACTTCTTGTAGGAATTAAAGACAATGACGACTACTTAGTTAGCACAACTTTGCGAGCACTCGCAGATCTTATTCTAATATTGGGCGCAGCGACTGTTATTGGTGGAAACAGAGGAAAGCTTTTCACAGACGGTCGTCCTAAGAAATTGCAGAAGCTCAAAAAACCAAATGTAAATAGCAATCCAGATGTAAGTAGAATCACAGATAGGTCGATGTTTTCTTTGCCGGAAAGACCTTCACCCGATGGCGGAGAAGACAGAGAAGAATTAAATTCTTCCTACGCTGAAGAGGAAAACTGGTCTGATTGGGAAGCCCAAGAGGTTGAAGTCAAGAAAGTTAATGACATTGAAGGTCTCGAACCTGTGATAAATGGATCGATAGAAGAAAATTCGAAGCCATGGAATTCAGTTCTTCGACCTGATCCAGTGAATTCTATAGATCCACATTCTGTACAGGAAGTGTTAGTTAGTAGTAAAATTGTTGATAAAACTAAATACTCGAAAAAACCTATCATCTCCGACATTTCGGAACTCGACATCAAACACTCGAAATCAATGAATCACAATCAAGATGAATTTGATTTTTTTACTGATATGGAGCCCGTTATACAAAAACCTCAGGTTCTACTCGTTGAAGAAGTTACACAGACTAAAAATATTTTCGATGTTAACTTGGCGAATCAGGCTGCAGAAACGGATGGCGATAATGGTTGGGGAGAGGATTTAAATGATTGGGACATTGATGATAATACGGAATCGAAGAAATAGGATTTATTGCTTAGCAAATTTTCAGTCATGTATATATACGTAAGATTATCTCATATATATGTTTTTTTAAATATTATTATTAGTTAAAGATAAAGATAATGGCATTTTTTTTCATCTATTTCTTTTTTATGTAAATAACCCTTGAGTGTTTCTAGATTTCTGTGTAGTTATATTTCCAGCCATTCTTGTTTTGGAGTTAAATTTATAAACAACTTTTATTTGATAAATCTAAATATATTTTTTGTATAGAATTACAAATCAGTGGGGTAGACGGACACATTATGAATTTAGTCCACAAAGTTTATGGAATTTTTAAATACATATTTATGATGTATTGTAAATAAAATTTGAACTTTTTTCAGAAAACAGGTATTCCTTTTTTTTTGAGAAGAGCTCATTGATCCGTTATTTAAAGTAATAATTACAATAATTATAAATATTATTTTATACATAAATAATTTCCAGGTATCAAAAATAAGTGAATCAACTTCGATATTTAAATTTCGCGCTGAATATGAATCGGAAAGAGAATGCTCCTCATTGATTAATTCCAAAGTGACGTGTTTGCGATCTCACCAATGACTGTTTTCTTTACCGGAAGAGAAATTTACGTGTCTGCGCATGTCATCAGCCATGGCGCATGCGTCTGACATCCTGTAAAAAAGTCTTTTTCTCGTGGATCCGCGACCCGACGGTATCCGCTTGTCCCGTCTTTGAATATTTTTCAAGATGGTAAGTCCATATAATTATAAAATAATTCTCAAAACTCGTTCTTTTAATTTCTATTATTCGATGCGAAATACTTTTCATTAGCTGGGTAAATGGATGCATTAGATTAAAACCGATATTAATCGACGTCTTGAATGTCACCGCACACTGCATGCCATAAGTCAAAATTATTTTGTGTTGTTTCTCTGCCTGTTGATCACTTGCAGTTGTAATTTTCGAAACATCATTAGTTATTTTTTCGATTTTGATTTCGGATGCATTTTCATACTCAATTTTGGGGATTTTGAAAAAAAAATTTTTTGAGGTTAGCTGTGTAAACTAACCTGGGTCCATTTTCTCACATATGCGGGATAAACGTGTTAAGTGGACAGATAAGTGCTAGTTTTTTTATATTTCATAAAGTTAAAGTCCGACAGGTTTTATTTTACATCAGAAAAGAAAGTTAAAAATTATATTTTGTAGTTTTTGAAGTAGTTTTCATTTTTGAGAATTTCGGAGTAATGTTTTTTAGTGAATTGTGTTAATTTTTATTTAAACAAACTTTTATTTATAATTTATAATATTTATATCTGAAAAGTGTTAGTTTTTTAATCTAGAATTATTTGTAAAGTTAAAGTTAAAATCGGAAAACGATCTTTTTTGCATCCACCAGAATAAAAAGTTTGCGTAATTATGAATTAAGAAATTATAAAATACGTGTTACTGTTTCGTTTTTGAGAAAAAAAATTTCACCAAAATGATGAGACACTCAGCTCGCTTTGATACATATATGAAGAAAAAACCTTTGTTCCCTAATATATCAAACTCTGAATGGTGAAAAAAAAACATGTGTTAAAAAAAAAGACAAAGAGAACTGTTACTAAAATTTAGTTTATTTTTGTTCACAGGGGTTCGTAAAGGTAGTAAAGAATAAGCAGTACTTCAAGCGGTATCAAGTTAAGTTCAAGAGGCGTCGCGAAGGTAAAACCGATTATTATGCTCGTAAAAGGTTGACCACCCAGGACAAGAACAAATACAATACTCCTAAATACAGGTTGATTGTTCGGCTCTCAAATAAGGACATCACTTGCCAGGTAAAAAAATCTTCATTCTCTTTTATTTCTTATCTTTTTGTCTATTTCAACCTTTATATTGCTTTATTTATTATTTTCTAGAATTCAACATTAAAATTCATGATCTAATGTTTTTCTATACTCAAATCTCTAATCTAAATTATTTAACCTTCCATACACAGCGCAATTTGTATTTTTATCTAGGTGGCATATTCCAGAATTGAGGGAGACAAAATTGTCTGTGCTGCTTACAGCCACGAACTCCCTAATTATGGAGTTAAAGTAGGACTTACAAACTATGCATCTGCCTACTGCACAGGACTTCTGTTAGCCAGAAGAGTAAGTCATTACTTTTATTTGTTTAAAGTATATATAAAAAAGATAAAAATTGCACCAAATGATGAGTCACTCAGCTCGCTTTGATACATATATGAAGAAAAAACCTTTGTTCCCTAATATATCAAACTCTGAATGGTGAAAAAAAAACATGTGTTAAAAAAAAAGACAAAGAGAACTGTTACTAAAATTTAGTTTATTTTTGTTCACAGGGGTTCGTAAAGGTAGTAAAGAATAAGCAGTACTTCAAGCGGTATCAAGTTAAGTTCAAGAGGCGTCGCGAAGGTAAAACCGATTATTATGCTCGTAAAAGGTTGACCACCCAGGACAAGAACAAATACAATACTCCTAAATACAGGTTGATTGTTCGGCTCTCAAATAAGGACATCACTTGCCAGGTAAAAAAATCTTCATTCTCTTTTATTTCTTATCTTTTTGTCTATTTCAACCTTTATATTGCTTTATTTATTATTTTCTAGAATTCAACATTAAAATTCATGATCTAATGTTTTTCTATACTCAAATCTCTAATCTAAATTATTTAACCTTCCATACACAGCGCAATTTGTATTTTTATCTAGGTGGCATATTCCAGAATTGAGGGAGACAAAATTGTCTGTGCTGCTTACAGCCACGAACTCCCTAATTATGGAGTTAAAGTAGGACTTACAAACTATGCATCTGCCTACTGCACAGGACTTCTGTTAGCCAGAAGAGTAAGTCATTACTTTTATTTGTTTAAAGTATATATAAAAAAGATAAAAATTGCACCAAATGATGAGTCACTCAGCTCGCTTTGATACATATATGAAGAAAAAACCTTTGTTCCCTAATATATCAAATTCTGAATGGTGATAAGTGATTAAATAACTTTTTTTATCAGTGTGAAATGAGAATGATATTAATTTGTTTGAAATGTTAATTTACAGCTCCTGAAAAAATTAGGATTGGACACCTTGTACCAAGGTAATTCCGAAATTAACGGCGACGAATACAACGTGGAAGAATTAGACGAAGGTCCTGGAGCATTCAGATGTTACCTGGACACTGGTCTCATGAGAACCACAACTGGTGCTCGAGTTTTCGGTGCCATGAAAGGCGCGGTTGATGGAGGATTGAACATTCCCCATAGGTTTGTTGAAAATCAAAGAACATTTTTTATGAAGAAAACTTGAAAATTAGGTTTCAATTGATCTCAGCTTATTTTTGTGATGAATTTATGACACATGCGCGTCATCTGAGCCACAATGATACCAGTCCCTCTTTTTGTGTTTTACAATTATTGGGTTCTGCTTCATATCGGCATTTCAAGATTATAAAGTGTCTCTGATATTCCACCCTATATTATAAAGTGTTTTTTGTTTATCGAAACATACTAATAGAATAATTCTTGCTTCTTCAGTACCAAGAGATTCCCCGGCTACGACAACGAAGCCAAATCTTTCAACGCCGATGTCCACAGACAACACATTTTTGCACAACACGTTGCAAATTACATGCGGACTTTGGAAGAAGAGGATGATGACGCGTTCAAACGTCAGTTCTCAAAATACATCCACCACGGAATCACTGCCGACAGTGTAAGTCTTTCAATACTCTTTCCATTTAAAAAATGTTTAATCCAAAATACAAAAAGAACTGTCCTATCAAATTACCGCAAGAATTTAACTATTGTTGTGGTGTCGCAATTGGACTAAAGAAATTTAGCGATCGATCAATATAGTTAAATTTCAGATTTGATATTTACTTGATCGGTTGTTACAGTTCAGTCTAAAATTATGCATATTCAGTCTTACATTAGAAATTAGACGATAATTTGAGAATTGTTCTACATTTAAAGTTTTTTGGTATTGCAGATTGAAGGAATCTATAAGAAGGCGCATGAACTAATTCGTGCAAATCCAGAACATAAGAAGGTGAAGAAAGATACCCCACCAATCAAGAAGCGGTGGAACCGTGCAAAATTACAGCTTTCCGAGAGGAAGAACCGCGTCAGTCAAAAGAAGGCGTCTTTCATCAAGAAACTCCAAGAAAGGGAAGATTAATGAGTTTATGTACTTTCTTTTACAACTTAACAGATTTTTACTCCTGGAGGATTTTCGTTATGTTGTCTACTTTTTGACAGTACAATAAACATCATTGAACATTATTACTTTTAAATTAATATAATACATTTTAATTTTTAAATTTCAACGACTTAATCATTTTAATAATAAGGATTTTTTAAGAATTCTAAGAAAATTGATTAGCAATTGTTTCTTTATAATGTATGTAACATATCTTACCAACTTCAAGTTTTAAAAACCAGTTCTAGTTTTAACTAGTTTTGAAACATAGAATAAACTGAAAAACAGTAAGTATGTTATTTAAAAATTAATAGACATTAAAGAAAAAACAAATATGTTAAGATCAAAGTCCAGGTCATCAACTTTACGCGCATTAATAGACGTTCCTTCTCAAGAATTAATTCAAACTTGCAATGAAGGTTCAAAAGAAGTCTGGGAGGTTAAAGAAATTCCCCTCAATTTTGGTAAACGAAAACAGCAATATCAGATTTACCTAATTATTAATTAATTAAGTTGTTATTAAGTTTAGAACGATATTTTTAGAAGGATTCTCGAAACCCTCTTCAGCAATTGAAAGATTGCTTGCGAAAAGGAGAAGAGAACATGAAAATGTGTTAAAGTATACAAAAGATTCAATTTTTATAATTTGTGAAGAATGCAATCAACATTTACAGAACTTACGTAAATGTTTGAACATGAAAATTCAAAACGTTCAACAAACGATTCAAGAAAAACAGAATCAATTTCTAGATACGAATGTATAATATTAAATCTTTTGAATGAAAATTATAATATTTTTTTTAATTCGATTCGAAATATTTTACTGTGATTAAAAGTTTTCAGACATAAAAAACGAAGAGTTTTCGATGATCTGGGATTTCATAAACAACTTGGTGAAGAAAGAAAAATCGGGTTTTGAACAAAAATTTAAAGAAAGTGTTGAACAAGTAGAGAAAAATCGTCGGGAACGTTCAAAATTTCTTTTTGAAGATTCTTTAAAGGCTCTGAAGGAAATTTCTTATTTCCTTCCTCGTGACGTAGAAATTTTGATAGAAAATGAAATTTCGGTACAGATTTTTTTCCTATAATTTATACTCTTCATAAACTTGAATTGATAATTCTTCTTTTCAAGAATTATAATATAATGGTTCTGGAAAGTCAGAAAGCTTATGAATGCTTGCATTTGGAAATTAGCCTCCTATTCAATACTTTTCTTTTGAACTTTGAAAATTGGATGGAAGATATTAAAATTACAAGAAAAGAGGCTTGCAAATTACAAAATTTGAAAATACTCAAGTAAGTAATATGTCAAAGTTATAAAAAATTTTATTAGCGTAATTTTAGACGGTAAAAATTTTAATTACAATTAATGTAATTTGGTAGAGTAAAAACAGAGATTTCAAAATGTGCAGAAAGTTTGTTTTTAAATAACGACAATGGTAAGATTGTATTTTCTAATTTGAGGGTTAAGGAGAATTTAATCTCTGATTTATTATCTAAGTGGAAAATTGTCCCGTTGTCAAAAAAAATTCTCGAAGAACAATTTTCAGAGATAGAAGAAAATATTTTGATACTTGGTAAGTTGATTCATAAATAAAAATACTATTTTTATATTTATTCAATTTCTTAAAATAATGAAATTGAATTGAACGTTTTAGAAAAAGATAAAGCGTCTTTTCTTGAAACATATTACCTTATTTTAAAGGGAGCTTTAGATGAATTTTGTTTTGAAGCTCAAAATTTTAATGAAATGCATAAAGGTAGTATAACAGAAGAAGATGATGAATTAATAAATAAAATGGTAGAGAATATAAAAAATCAATATGAAAGTGTTTTATCTAAATTAGAGGTATGTGTATACAAATTAATTTAAATTTTATAGATAAATAGTGAAACATTTTATAGAAAATAATTTAGAGCATTTTTTAGAAAGAATGGAAGGATATTATACTAAAATTGAAGGAAACTGTTTTTGAAGCCTTCGGTTTTTTCCAAAAATTTGCTTTACTTTGGGAGAAGGAACTGTCTCAAATTGCAGAATTGCAAAATAAAATTTTGAATTCATTAGAAAGTACAAAAAATAAAAATAATAAAGCAAATGAAAGTTTTGATGCAAAACTGAAGACTGAAATGAAAAATATAAGACAAGGCATTAATGAAGAAACTTTGAAAAAACAACTTAATCAAATGAATACAAATCTGAATCGTTTCGAAGAAAAGTAGCTTATATAGAAAATTTTATACAATTCTTTTAAGTTATTTTTTATTTCTGTTTGCTTCTTATTTTTGTTACAGATTAAAATCAAATTTTCAAGAAGAATTGAAAATAATAGAAAAATATGATGAATCGATGAATCGTGAAATGTCTGAATTAGAAAATAAAATAAATATATTTCTTCAAAGCAATAGACCAGAGAAAAATATAATTCAGCTTGTTGATAATTATTTTGAGGAAGTTAAAGGGGAAGAAAGTATTGTTTTGAATCAAATTCGTTTATTTGGGAAAGAAATTACTTCTGTTCTTCGATGGAAATCTAAGTGAGTTTAAAGGTCATTTAAAAAATAAATAAAAATATTGGAAGCATTAAAGATTGATTTGTTAAATATTTTTCTTTTATTAAAAATAATTATTATAGAGTTGTTGAAAATATAACGTTACATCGATTGGATTTTGTTAAGAATTTGAAAAATCAGAGTGAATCATGGAAAGAAGGTTTAATAGCTAAATGTGAAAAGAATTTAGAAAATGAATTAGAAATACATTATAAGAGAGGCAAAGAACTTTTAGAAATTTATGAAGTTCGAATCAAAGAAATTAAGAGCCACAATAATCGCCTTGAAGAACATAAGAAGGTATTACTTGTAGCTAAAGAACTGAAATAATATTTTTAAATAGTTAAATAAAAATACAACTAGTTAACGAGGAAAAATGAAAAAATATTCTTTTATGAAATAGAGGGTCAATGAAGAAATTAAGGAGATACCTCAAAAAGCGATTTATTTTTGGAGTAATTTAGAAAATGATTTAAAAAATTATGAGCAAGAAATTTCAGAAATTTCTGAACAGTGTTTAAACGCAGAAGGGACATTAAAAATTAGATATTTACGAACAGTTGTAAGCAAATTTATATCTTCGAGGATTTTCTGTTTATAAATTATTGTTTAATTACTTATTATGCAAATAATTTTAACTTTTTCAAACTACTTTTTTTTGCCAGATAAATAAAAAAAGACGTATTTTTGAAAACCATGTAAAATCTGAAGCTGAGACTTTGATAACTGAGATTAAAAACACATTTTCGAGTGTCAATAACAGAAATGAAGGCTTCTTTCAAGAAATAATGTAAGACTGATACATTTTTTAAAATTTCATTGTATTTTTTGATAATAAAATAAATTGTATTGTAGATTATTTAAGGACGATGGAAATTTTAATATCGAAGAAGCTAAAATTATAAAGAAACAATTACAAATTTTGAAGGAATCGATTAAAAAATCTGAATCTCAAACTCTGACAAATTTCGAAACAACATTAACTGAAATTCTATCAAAAATTGACAAAAGTGAAACATTGGCAATTGAAAAGTTAGTTTTTTTGATTTAATTAACATAAAATATGCCTTTGTAAGGATTATTTACAAATTAAGCTTTTTCTGTTTATAGAATCAGAGATACGATGCAAAATTTAGAATTTATGGAATTTGTTACTAATACAGTAGATAAATGTTCCCATTCCATAGAAATAAAAATAAGAAATTTGATCAATTCAGACGAAAAACTGATAAAAGATTTCAATAATCTTGTTGAAGTTTTTAATAATAAATTAATAGCTCAATTTCCATTAAAACCAATGATTAATGACTATATGAATTTATTGGAAGCAATTTACAATCAATTTAAGTATTTGGAACTACCCTTTCCAGATTTTTTAAGTTAGTTTTTGAAACATATTTAGAAATTACTATGATTCATGATTGAAAATGATATTTTAATTCTGAATCCTAAATAGAGGATGAGAAAAATATATTATTCGTATCTACTCCATCGACAGAAGAGGAAAATAATTTTTCTTCTCATATTGTGAAAATTATTTCGAATACTTTTTTAAAAATCCAGGAAAAATCTACGGTAATCAGATGATTTTAAATTCTAATATTAAATATCTTTGACACTGTTATTGTAGTTGTACAAATTATATCTTTAAAAATCAAATAATGGATTTAATATCAGGATTATTTATCAAAAATTGGAAAAAATTCCACTTCAGAATTGGAGAAAGTTCAGCAGCAATTATATTCTTATTGTTTAGATGCAAAAAAAGCTTGGACTCATGAAATAAAAAGTAAGTGAACAAATAAATCTATTATAATTTGAATTATAATGTGTATTTATACATTTTAATTTTCAGATTTTTTCTGCCTAGTTAAAATGTATAAAAAGATGATGCAAAATTGGATTCTTACTACTATTACAGAATACAGCAATTTTACAGTACAGTCTATAATTGCTCAGAAAACTGATACCATAAAAATTGTGAATCATATAATAAAAAAGGGATTAGAAACCCGAAATAAAAATCGACAATCTATAAAAGTTACACATGGGTTTCCAAAAAACAGGCAAATTTTGGCAAATTTGTACAAAAAAGTACAAGATGAAGAAAAAGAGATTTCTAAGAAACTGGAAAATATTTTTCACACATCTGTGGTAGATAATTTTTCTCTTTTGTATTTTAAATTAATTTTATATCAGTTCTTTTAAATATTTTCCCTATGGAATATTTAGGAACAGTTCAAGGAATTGTTTAATGTTTATAAAGCCGGTTTAGCAGATATTGATGAGGATATTTCAGATGTAATTGATAAACTGACATCCGTTAATGAAATACTTTATATGGAATTTAAATTAATTAATACTGAATCAGAAAAATCAATGTGCAGTTTGAAGAGCGAAGTGGTTTTAAGTTTCAAAGATACTGAATTTTCTCAAATAAAAATACCAAAGAATTCTTTTTTTATCAAGGACTTAAAATTTGAGGAAACACGGAATGAAATTTTCGATACTAAAGAAATTTTTGAGACTGAATCTTCAATTGATTTATCTTCAAGAATAAAAGTTCTTTTAGAAAAATATATTGATGTAAGTTATTAATTTAAAAAATTCATAGTCGTAAAATATTTCTAATTGTAATTAATATTTTTTCTCGTAGAAAATTGATAAAGCTTGTTCAAAAGCCACAAAAGAATTGAAAGTGAAGATAGAGAAATTCTTGTTTGAGGGAACAGAATTTTTATCCTGGTGGCAAAAAAATATTGAGATTATACCGGAAGTTTATAATGTAAAATATGATTCGCTTTAAACTAAAAAAAATATCATGGAAACATTATTTGTGAAAACAAATTTATTAATAAAATAAATTATAAACATGACTTGTTTTAGAAGTTGAATTTGATCTCAAATAACATAAAAAATAATACTTATTTATCACTCCGAAGAATTTGTTCTAAATTAAAATTACTATCAAATTTACAAAAGCAGGAATGCCATACTCTTTGTGTAAAATTCCTAATAATTTTGAAACATTTGTCATTGCAAAATATTTTTGAAAACATTTTATGGAAATTAAGCTATTAAATTTTAAAGGCTACTCGTTTATATGAAGTGGGAATTATTCCTTTTGCGTCAAGTAGGCCAGATTGAATTTCAGAATGTGATGGCATGTTCTTGACTCTTCCCCTAGCGACAACACTTGGTGGTGATTTTAGAAGACGACGAGCTACTCTGTTGATGTCGCTTTTCGATACTTTGGCTGTAATAATTATTAGATATCTCAGGTAAGATATTCAGATTATACTGTTTTAAATTTAAAAAATAACTAACCGATTTCTTGAATGAAATGTTCCGGTGGTTGTCGAAATCCAGTGGCCAGAACTTGCCTAGCAATATCTTCGAAAACAAAAGACCTGTGTTCTAAATTCATTAAAAGTACTGATTGAAGTTGTTTTTTGGCTCTCTGAAAAATGGAAAATACAAATCAGAAAAACTTGATTTTTTGAAATCGGAAGAGAATTTTGCTCTTACCCCAAGCTCATTATTTGTGATGGTTCCAGCCATGGAAACTAATTCTTTTACAATCACTTCAGTCATGTCTCGAACGTGATCGACTGGGTAAGAAGCAGAGGATGCATGTATATAGAAAAGACCAGTGTCTGTATAACAATGATTATAGGCTGCTGCACTATACATCCAAGTATATCTGCAATAATAAAATTAGATCTAAATTTAAATTTTTTCCAACTCAATTTAGAAACGGAAATTTAAAAAATTGACGCAGAACCTTTAATCTAGTATGCATAAAATTTAAAATATGTTCTTGAAAATTTAAATCAATTTTCTCACCTATTCATTACATTAGAGTAAAGTCTTGCATACATTCCTTTGCCAGGACCTCCAATACTAAAACTCCCTCCTCCACCCATCATTGTGTGTAAAACGCACATTGGAATAAAATCAGAATCTTGGTGAGAACAACCTTCTAAACCTATTACAATGTGGGATAATTCTGGCAAACAACTCGGCCCTGCGTGTACTGGTATATTACATTCTTCCTATTAAAAATAAGATATATAATATAATATATTTTAAGTGATGTCTAAAATGTGTTTATATTGATTTCTTTTATTTACACTAATATTAGTTTATTTTTGTTTTGTTTCAGATGTAATAAATATTGTAAACATACCAGAATGAAACCATCTGTATACTGTGCAACAGAATTATCGACTAGATTCTCCGACACTTCTGATAGAACGAGACTTTGGTCCTCTTCCCAAATGGGCTTCTCTTCTACTAGGTATCTGCAATTTAATTCATGATTAATTTTCATATGCTCAAAGATATTCTATAGATTCGATAAATGACAATTGAATTTTTAAAAACCCTTTTATTAAAATAAATTCAATTACTTTTCAGCTGCTTCAACCAAAGCAGAGTGATCAACACCGATGCCAGCAACAACCATCCTACTTGGAATGTAATGATTTTTCAGGTACGTAAATAAAATCTTCCTATCGATTTTTTGTATGTTTTCTTTTGGACAACTTTGGGGGAAACCCAGTGTGTTGTCTCTGTAAGCAGCCTAAATAAAATTTTTTATCAGTTATTATGATATATGTAATATAAAAGAAAGGAAAAATACTTTTTAAAAATATTTAATAGGTACGCACTGCGTGGATCATATCTAATAAAAGTCTTTCTTGATTAGGACTGGTTGATAGGGAAGCAATTTCGAATTTTATAGATTCTCTAGCTAGATTTAACTAAAAATAAATTATTATTTAGTTGAAAATACTTTAAACTTTTAAATGCAATTTAGTTAATTATTTAATTACCTCCTCTTCTGTAAATTGAGGTCTTAGAATAACGTCTCCCAATACCTTGGTTACTATATCTAAACCCTGACGTTTTGCAGAGACATAATAAATAAAAGTGTCTCTAGCAACATCACAAAGACAAAATCCTCCTATTTTCTCTAATGAGAACATTATGTGATCGTTGCTTTGAAAGTTTTTAGTTGACTGTAAATTTAATATATGTTACAAAATATTACATAATTTCTAAAAAGTTAAGAGAATAAAACTTCTCATTTTAAAAGACTTCAAGGAAAACTGATAATTTATTGGATGATTTAATAATACATATTTCAAATTGGAAACATTTAAAAATTATTCTTACATGGAATGCTAGTTTCTCGAGGAAGTGGGAAATGCCACTTGGATAAGCGACTTCATATCTAGGACCAGAA
The DNA here is from genome assembly GCA_900474325.1 of Synergus umbraculus. Taxonomy (NCBI): domain Eukaryota; kingdom Metazoa; phylum Arthropoda; class Insecta; order Hymenoptera; family Cynipidae; genus Synergus; species Synergus umbraculus. The sequence goes on along the minus strand of UCOK01018849.1, from coordinate 17,506 downwards.
TCAATCGCAACTAGAAGAATAATTTTTATAGATTCTTTTGAACTAAAGATTACAAATTTTATAACTATAAAAAATATAATTTACTGTTGTTATAAATGATTTTATATGTATTTACTCAGAAATGAAGAAAATTTTTATGAAAATGTTTACCACCAATGGTGCAAAATTGTCCAAAATAATCGTGGGAGACAACTTTCAATCCATTAGATAGAATTGAAATTTTCGGCTCTCGATTTTCTACTTTGGCAGATGAATAAATGGGCGTAGGTAAATTTGGCAATGGTTTTTTCAGTTCAGGAAAAGGAGAAATCGTGGGCTTTAAAGGAATATCAGATACTTTTGAGTGAGATGAAAATCCACATTTTTGCCAAAAATTTTGATTCCTGAATTGCGTATAGCTGAAATTAAAATCCACTTGAATTAAATTATATTCATTTTTTTTAAGAAATTCCTTACATGAAAGACCATTTGAATAATTAATAAATCCAATACTATACAACTGCAGGAAGATATTAATTTAATTTTTAAATATTTTCTTAAACATTTAAAAAATATTTAAGTAATTATTTATTATATTAATTAACTTCAAAAATTAGAAATTGTTTTTAAAAATACAAAATTAATTTGCGAGTCTTTTTTACTTGTTAATACATTGTGAAGAAATTTAACTTCTTTTTAAATAGTATCTTATAAAAGAAAACGATTATTATAACTTACAGATGAAGTAGATGAAAAAAATGCAATTTTTGAGGTTAGCTGTCAAAATTAATCAAAATCTCATTAAAAATTGCATAAATACCTTTTTTTTATTGCCAGATTTAACGGCACTTGTGACATTCTCACTGTTATTTTAATTTTCAATGAATTTTCTTCATAACACTCACAAGTTAATTATAATAACTTTTTTTCTGTTCGCAGATTAATGTCCAAAAAACGCACATGATTTTCTGTCAAGCTGTGTAAGGTAATGTATCGCTGTCTTTTTCTTACATTAATTTTAAAAATATTGATTTTAATCTTTCGAAGTCAAACTTTAAATTTAAGTGTCAACCCAAATCTATCCCTCTGGAATGTTTGGAATTTTGCTTCACAGGCAACAGGAATCATAACAAGACATGAGGCGCTATCTACATCCGGTTCATGCAGAATTACCTGATGATAACACATTTGTGATAACACATCTATCGGGCTCCAAAATCTGGTAGCCGGCTATCCGGCTTTTGGCAGTTTCGCTAGGTGCCAAAGTGGTTGTGGGGGTCTGGGAGAAATTTCTCTGTTTGCTGATACCCAGTGATCACGTGAGTACATAATTTTAAGAACATAAAATTAATTCAAAATGATTTTAAAAAGTTCAAAAGATTTCAATATATTTCTAAATATTTCAAAGAATTAAGAAAATTTACAGTTATTCCAAAAGATTATAAAATATTTTTAAAAGTATTTTATGAAATTGTAGAAGATTTAATTAAAAGGATTGAAGAGATTTAGATTAAAATTTTTTTTAAGGGCGTTGGACCCAAGTGTCAGGCTCAAAATTCCATTCTCCATTTTACTCAACAAATATTAAATTTTGAATTCTTTCCATCTGTAAAATTAATCAATTTTTAATTAGAATTGTGCGTTCAGAGCGAGAAAATATCTAATTAAAATATTTGTTAAGTAAAATAAAAATATTGAATTTTGAAGTAAGATTTTGAATTCTTCGTTTAATGTAAAAAGTATTAAAATTAAGTATTTTTTTGCTCTGTACGCAGTCTTATATTTTGAAAAAGATTAGCGCTACAGAGAGAAAAAATATTTATCTATTATTTTCGTTGAATAAAATGAAGAATGGAATTTTCAGCTTAAGGGCGTTGGACCCAAGTGTTAGGCTCAAAATTCCATTCCTCATTTTACTCAACGAAAATTATAAGTAAATATTTTTTCGCTCTGTAGCGCTAATCTTTTTTCCATTATAAAACTGCATACAGAGCGAAAAAATATTTAATTTCGATACTTTTTCCATAAAACGAGAAATTCGAAATCTAACTTCAAAATTGAATATTTTCATTTTACTTAAAAAATATTTTAACTAGATATTTTATCGCTCTGTACGCATAATTCTAGTTAGCAATTGATTAATTCTACGGAGGGAAAAAATTTCAAATTGAATATTTGTTGAGTAAAATGAGGAAATCGAATTTTTAGATTAGAACTTGGCTCCAACACCCTTAACGCTTGGGTCCAACGCCCTTAAGCTCAAAATGTCATTCTCCATTTTACTCAACGAAAATTATAGATAAATATTTTTTTCGCTCTGTAGCGTTAATTTTTATTCAAATATAAGACTCTGCATACAGAGCGAAAAAATATTTAATTTCGATACTTTTTGCATAAAACGAGGAATTCAAAGTCTGCCTTCAAAATTGAATATTTTCTTTTTACCTAAAAAATATTTGAATTAGATATTTTCTCGCTCTGTAGTTCGCATAATTCTATTTAAAAGTTGATTAATGCTACAGAGGGAAAAAATTTCAAATTTAATATTTGTTGAGTAAAATGAAGAAATCGAATTTTTAGATTAGAACTTGGCTCCAAAACCCTTAATTCAAAAACATTTGTTATGCTTTCAAATTACTTGAAAATTTTATGAATTCTTTTGAAATTCCTTTCAAATTTCCTGAAGGGCATGTGATATTTTACCACAAGAGCAATTTAGTTTACCCAATTATACATTCATAATAATAAATATTTTGAGCGAATAAGAGTCAATAAACCTTCCTCTCATGTACACGAAGATTTGTTGACTCTTATTAGCTATAAATATTTATTATTATGAATTTATAATTGGGTAAACTAAATTGCTGTTATGGTAAAGTATTACATGCCCTTAAACTCGATTCTAAAGTACAGACAGCGAATAAAAATCCAACTCTATAAAACATTGTACTCTCCCATCTTTGTCGAGCTATTTCACCATCCCACTCTATTTTGAAGAAAACAATAATTTGGGCAAAATGAAATATGAAAATTGTAATATGTACATAAATTTTATTTCAAAGAAGGATACGTAGTAATTATGACGAGAGCTGATCCATCGGTTAAACGCGATTTTTATTTCGAGCCAAATATCCACCCCTCAGAACGCTTGGATTCTACAGGAATCATAATACAAATCATCAAAATTTACTCGTCTTTCTATTCGATAAACAGTATTAAATTAAATTTAAATTTTAAGCACGATTTACAATTTTAACGCAAAATTTGTCATGCTAAAAATAAACTTTTCAAACCTAGTAACTCCTTCGAGAAAAATGTCCCTCTTTATAGTCTTTTAGAATTATGTTTAAAATTCTTTTTTGTATTTCTTTTTTTTCTTTTGTAAAGAGACATATTTTTCTACGAAACGCTTTTAATACCTACTTTCACAGTCGTTAGTCATCGGGATTTGCAAAAATTTGAAGGAAACAGGTTAAAAACTTTGCATTTGAAATTAAATATTAAGGGACAATCGACTCCGCGACCCGGGTATCGCACCTTTTGCATTGAGCAAACCAGCTTGAATATCCGAAAGAGATGGGATTCCGCTGACTAATCCTCGAGCTGCTACACTTGGTGGTGATTTACGTAATCGTAAAGCTACCCTATTGATATCATCCTTCGTTATATTTTCTGTAGGAATTACAAAAAATTAAATTAAAAACTGATAATTGATAGTTACATAAAAATAAAAAAGAACATATTAGAATTAAGATGTTGAAAATATCAATGGAAAATTATATACTAATCAACTTATCTATTTCTCAAATTTACAGAAATATACTAACTTATCGCCTGGATGAAATATTCCGGCCGATGTCTAAATCCAGTGGCGAGAACCTGCCTGCCAATATCTTCGAAGACGACTGGTCTTTGCTCCAAGTTCATCAGGAGTAACGATTGGAGTTGCTTCTTAGCCCTCTGAAAACAAAATTATAAATAAGGATAATCAAAATTGGGTAAGTTTTCTATTAGAGAATCTTTTTTCGTAATCATACCTCCAATTCAACCGTTGTGGTTGAACCAGCCATCGCGACTAATTCGTGAACAATTACCGCTGTCATTTCTCCCACTCGAACTTCTGGAGAAGATGCGTGAATGCAAAAGAGACCTGTGTCTGCATACGCATGATTGTAAGCAGTTGCACTAAACATCCACTGATATCTGAAAAAAGAGAAAAATTTATATTGTCAAATCCAATTTCAAGATTTCTGTCCGTCCTGACATTTTCTAATGACCTACCGATTAAGTACGTTGGTGTAGAGTTTTGTGTACATTCCTTTGCCAGGACCTCCTGCGCTAAAACTTCCTCCACCTCCCATCATCGTGTTCAAAACACACATGGCAATGAAATCTGGGTCTTGATGCGAACATCCTTCCAAGCCTATGACAATGTGAGATAATCTAGGAATTCCACTTGACTCTGGGTGTACAGGCATGCTTCCTTCTTTCTGTTAGAAAATAACAATTTTAGATTCAAAATAACTTTTTAATTGAATTCATCGTTTAGAGTTTTAAAAAAATTTTTCACTTACGACTACTAATCCTCCTGTGTATTGTGCAACGGAATCATCGACTAAATTTCCAGTTCTACCTGGAACAATCAGGTTTTGATCCTCCTCCCAAATAGGCTTTTCGTCCACGAAATATCTGTAGTTTATTAATTATTATTAATATTAATCAGGTAAATTTGTAAATGATAATTATTATTATATATTCTTTAAAATTATTATGAATTACTTTTGAGCAGCTTCGACGAGACGTTCATGTTCGACGCCAACGCCAGCGATGACCATTCTACTTGGCGTATAGTGATTTTTTAAATACGTGAAGAGAATTTGCCTATCTATCTTACTAACGTTTCCTTGCGGACAAATTTTGGGGAGACCTAGTGTATTGTCTCTGTAGGCAGCCTAAAATAAACGTAAGTACTCTTTAACTAAAAAGTAATTATTATTTCTTAAAATAGAAGAAAGAATTACTTACAGCGTGAATCATATCTAGGAGAAGTGGTTCTTGTTCTGGTCGAGTCAGTAAAGAATCGATTTCAAACTCAATAGTTTGTCGAGCTAAACTCAACTAAAAATATGTATTTGTATTAGAAATCAGCGAAGATTTAAACGTATTTGTAAACCGTGTGATATTTTATAATTAACAAACCTCTTCCTCGGTAATTTGAGGTCTTAAGACGATATCTGCTAATATTTCTGTTACGGCACTCAAACCTTTACGTTCTGCAGAAGCTGCGTAAATAAATGTATCACGAGAAGCCTGGCAATCAAATATCCCTTCGTGTTTTTCCATCGCGAGCAATATGTGATCTCTGCTTTCAAAGTTCTTGGTCGACTGAAAATTTCAGAGATAAATAATAGTCAATTAGAATCCTTTTATATACAAGAACAATATTAAATTAACTATATATATATACGTTTTTTAAACTGGCTAATCAAAGGGTTTTCACCTTTTTACATACGGAATAATTCTTACATTAAATGCCAACTTCTCAAGGAAGTGAGAGATACCACTAGGATAAGCGACTTCATAACGAGGTCCAGAGTTAATCAAAACTGTAAACAGACATTTTTAATTAACACTATAAAATTACATATCAGAAAAAAGGTAAAGTGACTAAAATAAAATTTGTGTTCTGTTAATTGATTATTTACCACCAACGGTGCAAAATTGTCCAAAGTAATCTTCTGTGGCGACTTTTAATCCATTGGAAAGGGTAGTTATTTTAGTCTCTTGGTCCTCTTTTTTAGCAGTAGAATAAATTGGAGTTGGTAAATTTGGTAAGGGTTTTGATAAAGGGGGGAAAGGGGTTACAGATGAAATAACTGGACCATCAGGTGATTTCGATTGGGAAGAAAATCCACATTTTTGCCAGAAATGTAGGTACTTCGATTGTGTGCAACTGAAAAAAAAAAAATTCGTGTGATTTCTTAAAATTAAGATTCGTTTTTATGAAAATAACAAAATCTTGACAACTCGTAATTGTACAAAACTATTGATATATAGTTTAATCCGCGGTTTAATTAGTTAAATTTTGAAATAGAGGTTAGGTTAAAAAAGTCGATATATCATTAAAAAATAATGATAAATACCTGGATTTAGTCGCCAAATTCAATGGAACTTGAGCCTTCCTTACTAACATTTTAGTGTTTGTATATTTTCCTTTTTGTAAATATCAGCGATTTCATTTAAAGTAATTCTTTCTTTAGGAAAACGAATACAGACATAAAACAGCAGAACACACCTCTGCATGAGAAAATAAAAGTACACATGCGCGCATGTCAACGGTCAGTTCAACCAATAGTGAGCCACCATTTAAAAAATGAATACGAATACGAGCTTGTGATTGGTTGATTTTCCCGCGTTAAAATCTACTTTTGCCCGTGTCGTCCCCTCTCTTTCTGTTCAACGTCAGTGGCCCCAACTCGAGTCCCGTACTCCTCTGCGCATGCGTCGCACTCGGTACCTGATTGGTTGCTATTCGCGCGTAATTTGAAATGCATAATATTTTTTAGGATTTCAAATTTCGCGCCAATAGCAACCAATCAGATACCGAGTGCAACGCATGCGCAGTAGAGTACGGGGCTCCAGTTGGGGCCACTGTTCAACGTTGAACATTGAATATTGTTGAACATTTTCCCACACATTTATCCGTGTCCCTCACGTCCCCAAGAAGTTGTCAACATGGCTGAGCCAGCTGGTGAAAAACTCTCTAAAAAGTGAGTAAAGCAAAATAAATCAAAATGTCGAAGTTGAGAAAAATATTCTGAACTTTGGGCTTCGATATTGTATTTTTAAAATCATGCAAAGTTTACATATGCAAGTGAAAAATCGGGGGTCGAAAAGGAAGTTTCCAACTTCACGGATTTCACGTCTGGAGAAACCACGTTGCTTCTCAATTCGCGCATATCCATTTCTGACACTTCTTTATTAGTATGATGTAATAAGTGACACTCTTATCGTTTAGATTTCCTCTCATTGATATTGACGTTCAATCCTGTCACGTGATGCAAATATAACTAAAAATTCATGATGTTGAGGATTCTAACCAAACAATTGAGTTTCGGTCAACCGGTGTTTTTAAAAGCATTTCCTGACAATACATGTTCTAAGTTGCGTCATATTTCTATCCAACGGCCTTCAAAAAAGTGCGTACTTTTGTTTAAATTATTGCGAAATTATGAAAACGGTTATTTGTGAAGTTTGTGAATTTGATATTTTGAGGTTATATTGCTCCATTTTGCTCTAAAATTTTTCCTTATTTTGAATGTTTTAAACCTTTTAAATCTTTCTGTATGAGACCAGTATAAGAATTATTAGCAGATACAGTAGAACAAATGACGAACGTTTGATATTCATATTCATTATTTTGTATTTTGTTTTGTTCTTACATTATTTTCACTATTATTAGAAGATACTTTTGTTTTTTATACTAATAATATAAGACAAATTTATAGTAATATAATTTATAGTAGTATACATATAATATATATAGTATATAATTTATATCATTTATAGTAGTATATAATTTGTTATACTACTATACACGCATATATGTTCGTATAGTAGTATACGATTTTCGATTCTTCTTGGTCTCACCCTCCTATTTTGTTATAATGCCCAAAAAAATGATCTCCACCAAATTTTAGCGAAATCGGTTAATATTAACATGTGCCTCAAAGCACTCAAAGTTTCTTATGCAAATAACATGGGGAAAAGTACCGTCCAACTTTAAATGCAGGTATTTTTTTATATTTCATTTTACTTTATACCTGCATTTGAAGTTGGACGGTACTTTTCCCCATGTTAATATCATAAGAAACTTTGAGTGATTTGAGGCACATGTTAATATTAACTGATTTCGCTAAAATTTGGTGGAGATAATTTTTTTGGTCATTATAACAAAATAGGGGGGTGAGACCAAGAAGAATCGAAAATCGAAAAATAAGGACCACCCTCCTATACGCGCATATATTAAAAACAAAAGTATATTCTAATAATAGTGAAAACAATGTAAGAACAAAATAAATACATTATATCAACGATCAATAAAGCTAAATAAAGCTCAAGCTGGTTAGCTTCAGCCTTATTAATAATTATGTTGTAGGTAATGTAAATTTAATGTATTTATTAATTTAATAATTAATTTTAATAATAAATTGAATACATTTAATTTAATGCTAATATAAATTTATACACAAATGAATAGAGCGACCAATAGAGTGATCCTTATTTTTCGATTTTCGATTCTTCTTGGTCTCACCCCCCTATTTTTTTATATAATGACCAAAAAATTATCTCCACCAAATTTTAGCGAAATCGATTAATATTAACATGCAGGTATTTTTTTATATTTTATTTTATTTTATACCTGCAGTTAAAGTTGGACGGTACTTTTCCTTGCATAAGAAACTTTGAGTTCTTTGAGGCACATATTAATATTAACCGATTTAGCTAAAATTTGGTGGAGATCATTTTTTTAGTCATTATAACAAAATAGGTGGGTGAGAGCAAAAAGAATCGCAGATCGAAAAAATTAGGACCACCCTAGTGACTAAATCACTTTATTAAAAAAAAATGGGCAATTTTCATCTCTAAGAAAAGGATGTTTGATTTAAGATGAAGTTTAATCTTTCAATCAACCTTTTCTTTAGGGATCAAATGGTCCCACTTTCTGACTCTTCGATAATAATAAAAAAAACGATAAAAACGCGACGCAATACTTTGACTTTTGTTCATATTTTCGGGAAATTACGCCGTTTTTAATAAGTTGTCAAAGAAGTAAGACATTTTGGGCAATTTCAAAAATAATATAGTATTTAGGACATTGAGCTAAAACATAGTACTTGATAGTACTTTACTATTAAAATAATACTAAAATAAGGAAGTCTTGAAAATTAATTTGTATGACTCTTTGTTTTCAGTGAACTAAAAAGGCGACTGAAAGCCGAACAGAAGCTGAAAGAGAAAGCAGAAAAGGAAGTAAAAGCTGCGGAGACGCAGTCTAAAAATAAATCTACTGACAAAAAGCCAGTATTAAATGAGGAGGAAATTAGTCCAAATGTAATACCTTTTGTTTTAAATATGGAGACTTTTATTTCTTACTTTAAACTTTTAACTAAATTTCGAATGATAAACAAATTTATTTTTGCAGGAATATTTTAAGATACGAACGCAGAGTGTTGCCCAACTCAAATCGTCCGACGAGCATCCTTATCAGCACAAATTTCACGTATCGATCTCCTTAGAAAACTTTATAGAAAAGTATTCCGAGTCTTTGAAGGAAGGTGAAGTGCTAGAAAAAGTAACATGCAGTGTCACAGGTCGTGTTCACGCAATTCGCGAATCGGGGGCGAAATTAATTTTCTACGACCTCCGAGGCGAAGGCAAAAAAATCCAGGTGATGATGAACGCTAAAAAATTCTCTAGCGAAGAGGAATTCTTCAAGCAAGCGGATAAAATTAGACGTGGAGATATTATTGGAATTGTGGGAAGTCCAGCAAAAACCAAAAAGGGAGAATTTTCGATAATTCCGACGACCGTTAAGCTTCTTACTCCTTGTCTCCATATGCTTCCTCATCTACATTTTGGTTTAAAAGACAAGGTTGGCTTAAAATAAATTAATTTTATTTCGGCAAGACCAAAAAGAATTGGTTTCTATTATTTAAGGGCATGCAAAACTTTACCATGAGAGCTTTGTCATACTTTACCATTTAATAAGAAATATTTTTTGCTAAAACTAGACTATTTACCTCCGTCTGTATGAAACGAAGGTAAGTGGCCTAGTTTTATTAAAAAATCTTTATTATTGCGAGCGTAAAGTTGGAGAAACTAAATTGCTTTTATGGTAAATTATCATAGGCTTTTAATTTATTGTTTATTTACTTAATTAATAAATTTTTGCAGGAAACACGGTTTCGTCAGCGATACTTGGATTTGATGCTTAACGAAAATGTTCGACAGACATTTTACATCAGAGCAAAAGTAACCGCTTACGTTCGTAAATTTCTGGATAGTCTCGGTTTCCTTGAAGTAGAAACGCCAATGATGAATATGATCGCAGGAGGTGCGGCTGCAAAACCTTTCATTACTCATCACAATGATCTTAACTTGGATCTCTTCATGCGAATTGCTCCCGAACTTTACCTTAAAGTAATTTATTTTACTAGAATTTTTCATTCCCTATTCAACCCTGAAATTTTAAGCTTAATCCAATAACTGGTAATTTTTTTTTTCAAGATGTTAGTAGTTGGTGGAATGGATCGAGTGTACGAAATTGGAAGGCAGTTCAGAAACGAAGGAATAGACTTGACTCATAATCCAGAATTTACGACTTGTGAATTTTACATGGCTTATGCGGACTATAACGATCTGATGCCCATGACAGAAGACATGATCTCAGGGATGGTGAAACAAATTCACGGGAGTTACAAGATCACTTTCCATCCTGACGGTCCTGAAGGTGAAGGAGTGGAAATTGATTTTACGCCTCCTTTTAAGAGAGTTTCGTTGATGAAGACTTTGGAAGAGGAGTTAAAGGTTTCTTTGCCTAAACCTGAAGATTTGGGAACTCCGGAAGCTGCTAAAATACTGAGTGATATTTGTATTAAACACGATGTTGAATGTCCAGCTCCAAGAACAGCCACAAGATTGTTGGATAAAGTAAGTATTTTTAGTTTGAATTAAATAAGTTACAAATAAAATGATTGCAAATTGTAATTTTTTTTTATTTCATTATAGCTGGTTGGCGAATTCATCGAGGAGAAATGTATCAATCCAACCTTCATTATCGATCATCCGCAAGTTATGTCTCCGTTAGCAAAATGGCATCGTTCAGAAACGGGTTTAACTGAAAGATTTGAGCTTTTTATCATGAAGAAGGAAGTTTGCAACGCCTATACAGAATTGAACGATCCAGTTGTTCAAAGAGAAAGGTTTGCATGTCTCTAAATAAATCGTTTAAGGGCATGTGATACTTTACCATCAGAGCAATTTAGTTTACCCAATTATACGTTCATAATAATAAATATTTTTAGCGAATAAGAGTCAATAAACCTTCCTCTCATGTACACGAAGGTTTGTTGACTCTTATTAGCTAAAAATATTTATTATTATGAATGTATAATTGGTTAAACTAAATTGCTCTTATGGTAAAGTATTACATGTCCTTAATTGAAATTTGTAGTAGTAATCTGGTAATAATAATAATAATGATTTATTTTTTAGGTTTGCCCAACAAGCGAAAGATAAAGCTGCAGGAGATGATGAAGCGCAACTGATTGATGAGACTTTCCTCAATGCTTTGGAATATGGATTACCTCCAACAGCTGGATGGGGACTCGGAATTGATAGGCTCACTATGTTCCTTACAAATTCGAATAACATAAAGGTAATAATATATTTATCAGTAAAGAACAAAAAAAATACCAAACAAATGAAAAGCTATACACTGTTAGAAATATATTGAAAATTCAACTATTTTGTTGAAAATTCAACAACTTTTTATTGAATATTCAACTACTTTTGATTGAATATTCATTCAGCTACGGTAATTGTAAAAAACTTCAAACTAAAGTAATTTAAGCTTTTTTTACAGTGTAACTAAAAAATTGTTTTCAAATTTCAGGAAGTTATACTCTTCCCAGCAATGAAACCTATCGAATCCAACAAGAACAAAGAAGCTGAGGAAAATTCAGTAAGTAATAATATTCCCGAAAAATAGTAAATTACTTGAGGAAAGATTTTGACTATTTATACTATGAAATTCATAATAAATCATCACAAATTTAAAAAGAAGTTGTTTAATTTCTATTTAATAAAGTGTATAACATTAAAAGACGGAATATTATTTTTTCTGAAATAACCATACACGGGAGAGTAAAAATCACTTGAGGTATGTTAATAAAGATTTTCGTTTTATTCTGTTGGGATGAATTTTTTAACTGAATTATAATGTGCGCCTAATTCGTACATGTGTCGGTGGTAAGTCAAAATAATTTTTTTTATCTCTTCGTATTCGTCGCCGACAATGTAGGGAACTCCGGTGGCTTGAATCACCTCGATTGGACATTCTAGGATTTTAGACAAAACTTGAAGCTGAAAGATTAATACAAAAAATTCACATAAAATCGGGAATTATTATGAAGATTCTATCTTAGAGAATAAAAAAGAATTTAAGTAGATACCTCAACTGCTCCACCCCAGGCAGAAGTTTCAGCAACATTATCACAATACTTTTCATATTCTTCTGGAGATAATAAATCCTCGGATTTTGAACTAACAATAAAAGGAAGAAAGTCGTTCATATTCTCTCTCAAGTAAACAGCAGTTTTTGTTCGAAGATCCTGGAATCCGAAGGGAGATAATCCTAAAAGTTGCAGCTGATGGGCTACTGCATTGTAAAGACTGAAAAATAAATTTTGTATTTTTTTTCTTTAGACTTTAAATAACCAATTTAAACACAGATATATGTATATCGTAGTAACTTTCTTAATCTAGAAAATTTGACTTACCAGTGTCCATCACTGGGAATTTCATGAATAACTAGTTCACGTTTCACGAGAATTTTTCTAATAGCTATCATCTCCATGTTCCTTTTTCCGAAAATATTTTCAGCTTCTTGTTCAATTATTCTTCTATTTCGTTCCCTTTCTTCGTTTGCTTTCTTTTCACGTCTTTTTTGTGCTTTAGAAATCCTTTGAGTTGTTTGGTGACTTTCTTCTGCATTTTCATTTTCGGCTTGTTCTGTATTTTCTTGGAGTTCTGTATTTTTTTCTTCATCATCGATTTTTACTTGGGAGAGTTTAAAATTCGCCATTTCTTCATCCTGCCTTTTATCCAAATCTGATTCGAGTCGGACTATTTCTTCTGTGACTTCCTTCTTTTGCTTTTTATTGCCCTTCGTAATCGTCTTCTTCAGAGATTGGATTTGTGCTGAAAAAAAATAGTTAACAGGTAAGAAAAATTTTCAATTCAATAGCGTTAAAAAGTTACATTTTAAAAACGCATCATTCATATTTGTCTCTTTTTTTAATTTTCGGATTCGCTAGTAAACTTAAAGTCTCAAGAATCTTCAAATTTTTAATGAGATTCTAATTTAAAAACAATTGCTTATACCATTAAAAGGATGCATAAACAAACAATGTCGAACTTTTAAGGTAATGCAAATAAATTTTACATCATATTAAATGAAAAGAGGATAGATTAATAATTCGAAACATTACCTTGTAAATCCTTTCGCTCTTTTTTATGTTTTTGGGTTAATTGCTCCTCGTTAACAATAATATCATCAGCCATTTTGAGGTTAAAATAAGCGTCAGAAGTCTTTTATGATAAATTCAATGGTCACTTATTTAAAAACGTGAATTGTCTGGAATAAAAATGAGAAGAAAATCTTTCCTTACTAGAATAATTGACTTTTAGTGAAAAGGACTAATTTTTATTTAAATTGTTGACAGAATCACTGAGGAAGAGTTTTGTGAACAGTTGGCTCCAGTAGAATGATGGTGATGCATGAAAACAGGGAAAATAACATCAGCTGGGCACAGCGTCAGAGCGTCTAGAAGTTGAGCAATTGTCGTTTAAATTATCCTTATATATTCGTATTTTTAACTAAAATTTTCTACTTTTAAGAAATATAATGTATTTATGTAGTGCAGAGAAATAAAAAGATTCATTCAACATATCCATAGTGTTTTATTTCTTGTCAAACAATCCATAAGAAATTAAGAATTTCGAATTTCCCGGCAATTGCCGATGAATTGATCACCTCTTCTTACATCATATACTCCTGTTACGAGTTCTTGGTTTCTGTCACCGAATGAGCCCGAACAAATCCGAAAATTCAGCTTGATGTATCAGGAGAATAGAATATGCGAAGAGGTGGCACGAGTTTCGTAACAAGTGCGCATGCGCGGCGCGCGAAAATTCAAATTAGCTTTAACATTATAAAGTACGAATACCTCCTGGCACATTCTATACTCCTGATACAATCTCTTGATTTCTGGCCAGAAAATGTCCTCGGACAACGAATAAGCTCGAATAAAGACGGAAATTCTACATGGAGTATCAGGAGAATAGAATGTGCGAAGAGGTAACCGCTGTATCAGGCGCCAATCGCCGCGCATGCGCATTAAGTGCAAACTCGTGCCACCTCCTCGCACATTCTATTGCCCTGATACAATTTCTTAATTCGTGCACCAGAAAATGCTCTCTGACATCGAATCAACTCGAACAAAGACGAAAATTCTTCGTGGAGTATTAGGAGAATAGAGTATGCGAAGAGGTGGCACGAGAATCACATCAATTGCGTATGCGTGGCGCGCGAAAATTCAAATTTACTTTTAACGTTATAAAGTACGAATACCTCCTCGCATATTCTATTCTCCTGATACAATCCTATGATTCCTGAACCAGAAAATGTATTCCGTTACGGAATAAAGTCGAATAAATGAGAAAATTCAGCAGATTGTAACAGGAGAACATGATGACCGAGGAGGTATTCGGTGTCTCGTTTAATGCGCATGCGCAGAGCGTTACGCCTGATACAGCGGACACTTCTTCGCATATTCTATTTCTTGATACAATTCAACCAAAACGGGGGAATTTTCGAATTAAAAAATGATGCGAAAATTGAATAAAATATGCAAAGTATATAACAGTAAGGTTATGTATGTAAAAGATCGTGAAAATGGAAAGTGGTATGGAAGGGTAGAAAAAATGAAACATCTCTTTTCTCGTAAGTATTATGCTTTATTTATAAATATAATTCATGGTTCACATAATTTCAAATCAATGGAATGATAATTCTCATCACAAAGCTGAGAAAATTTTACAATTTCTTATTATACAGGATAAAAATCGACGTATAGTATTTTGTCATAAGCATTCGCAGGTTTTTTCCTAATTTATTTTTTTGAAAACGAATACGTAATTCCAATGGAAGGATAAATTTCCAGATGCATAATTAAACTTATCACTAAATTTTTAGTCCTCATTTAAGACTTTGATACAGTAAAAATCGTTATAATTCAATAAAAAAGACTCTAAAAAAATTAATTTACATTAATTTCACTGAAATTAAAAGTGAAATTAATAGGATAATGTAATGAAAACCGTGGTGCCCCGTGGTTTGTGAACATTTTTTTTCGAAGTCACCACGGCCTAACGAAATGATATTTCGCTTTCAAATTTTGGGATATGGGAAATGAGCCACTAAATTGCCTTATAAAATTTAATTTAAGTAGAAATTTTTAAAAAAAAGCTAAGTCGGTAAAGTAGGGATCGGATTTTTTTTCAAAATTACTACTCAAATTAAATTTTAAAACGCAATTTAGTGTCTCATTTCCCACATCCCAAAGTTTGAAAGCGATGTATCATTTCGTTTGGCCGTGGTGACTTCGAAAAAAAATTTTCACAAACTAAGGGGCAGAGCATACCCTTAATTTAAAAAAGTATCTAAAACATTCTTGAGTCATTAGAGAACTACCTTTATATGTTCGGCATCTTGCCAAAATTTGACATTATAAAATTGACTCAAAGTGTCAACTATTTACAAAAATCTATCTCGAAAATGGTAAAAGGGTTTTCAAAATCCCTATGCCTAATTGACAGAATACATTTTTTTTCATTAAAAACTGGTGTATAGGACCCTGTTATAAAAATCGATTAACATATATATCGGAGATAATTGGCTAGTACGAGAGCGAATAATTCGTCACCTCAAAAAGGAGAGTCTATAATATTTTAAATCTTAAATCTCATGTCTTAAAATCTAAAGACTTTGTACAATTTGTCTTACGTAATTGGCACTTTGAATAATATATAATCTCCTTTGCCACTCGACAATCTTAAATAAAATAACTTAATCTTCGGTTAACTAATAATTAATTAATACTAATTACATAAAAGTCCTGGGCAATGAAAATTGGGAATGTTGGAATTTAAATTCGTATTTACAAAATATATAAAAGGCACATGATTTTTAATGACTGTGCTAGTCTCTCTCTTGAAGTTCTCTCTATTATCAAGAAAGATTTTGGTGGTTTCGTCGTCTTTTCGAAAACTGTCGTTTTGGAAGCTTTAACTACATTGATTCCAAATCACAACCTGAGTTTACTTTTATGTTCTTAAGATGCATAGTGACTCAGTCGTATTTTTCCTCTTGAACACATTCAAACAGTTTCGCGCAGAACATGTTGAACTCATCTGTAAATCAAAAACAAAAAATTAGACTTAATAATTTGAATTAACATTTGGAATTTTATGTAATTTACAGGAAATAAGTTATTCGTCTTACGTGAAGCATTGGTAACCCATTTGGGCTTCTTCTCCCAATCAATAAAGATCATATAAACAGGAATGCCTGAGATAATAAATATTAGACCAACGCCAACTTCCCATGGTGAAACATAACATGGGAAAGTCACCAAAAACGCACAGATGATGAAAAATATTATTGGCAAAGCGAGAGGTACCTAGAAAAGAAAGATAATATGTTATTTTTTGCAGTATGATCAGAATTTTATATTTAATTAAACATTTAAAACTCAACAATTAATGTTTTTCAAACCATTTTTTGCAAACCGAAAAATGACCAGGAATTTTTTATACTTCATTCATAATTAACTGATATAGTAGATTGAGAAAAATGAGGAAAAGATAGAAGAAATTGTCACAATTGAATCGCTGAGTGCAGAAAGGAAACTAATGATATTTTTGGTCAAAACGAATTTATAATGTATTCATACAGATTCGAATACGCTCTATTTAACCCATTAACGTCCAGCCCGACACATTTTGTACACCTCTCTTCCCGTGCTCATAGCTATTGCATTTCGAGCAAAAAAAAATCTAAAAAATGTATAGTTATAGATTAAAGTGTGCTCTTTTCGGTGGTATCACTCAAATTATCGAAAAAAAATTTATTTCTTCGAAAAATGCAATTTGAAACAAAAAAGAACATGATTTTCGATCACTTTTTTTCTTTTAAATCGAGTTTTCAAATATTTACAGGTTTGGAATCATCTTGGAACCCATCTAGATCGGTGAGGCGATGTCTGAACTTAAAGAATATGAGGTTGTAAAGTCATTTTGAGCAGTTAGAAACTTCAAAATGGGCCCCGAATTGCAAAATTTGTCCCAGAAAATTCATCAATTTTTTTCTCAGAAACGAAGCACTTTACAGAAAAATTGCAAAGAACAAAAAGTGCTTAGAATTGGCCAAAGAATACACCTGAATTTTCCCAAAACGATTAGAGTGAAAAAAAATTGTCAATTTTCAAAACAAAAAAATCACTTGAATCGCTTTGGAAAAATTCAGGTGTATTCTTTGGCCAATTCTAAGCACTTTTTGTTCTTTGCAACTTTTCTGTAAAGTGCTTCGTTTCTGAGAAAAAAATTCATGAAGTTTCTGCCAAAAATTGTGCAATTCGGGCGCCATTTTGAAGTTTCTAATTGTTCAAAATGACTTCACAAC